>CM067368.1:23618393-23703393 GCA_034401795.1 Chaetoderma sp. LZ-2023a | reverse complement strand
TTCTAAATCACCTGATGAAATGGTCATGTACAGGTCAGAGGCAGGAGAGGTGTTAGTTCCATATGTGACGGCAAATGGTGTTAAATATAGGCATCTGCGTCATGATTCAGATATATTAAAATATAAGCATTTGGAAAAAGTTGAGCTAAGTAATGCAGCGTTTGTGAGTAAAATAGGTAAATGGTCTAAGAGAGGGTCGAAAAAACCAAAATCTAGTTAGCTTAATAATGGCGGTTTTACACAGCATTTTATTACCTTTTATGCTAATTTGCACACTCAATTGTAGAGGCTTAAATAGTGACATAGAGCAACGTCACTTACTAGAGACTCTGAAAAATGAGAAGATTGACATTGCTTTGATACAGGAAACAAAAATTCAGAAGTCAGAATCATACGATAATTTAGAAAAGATTTCTGGATCCAGAATATTTTATTCGTTATCTCAAGATAATAGTGCAGGCGTAGCAATTGTTATACTCCCTCGTTGTTCAGCCTATGTAAATATAATCTCTTCAGTATCAGGTGCAAATGGTCGCTGGGTGAGAGTCACGCTAGATATACAACAAACACGTATCACGTTGCTGTGTATATATGCACCTGCATCTCATCAACTACGTAGTAATTTTTTTAAGGAGATGTCTAAAACAGCACTAGATAACATCACTGAAAACTTAGTAATGGGTGGTGACTTTAATTGTGTCATAGACAAAGAAAATGACAGGAATGCAACTTCAACTTATACTGATACATCACATAGACTCTTAAAAGAAATATGTGATAATGAAAATGTAGTTGACACCTATAGAATATCAAAACCTCATGGTAAAGATCTTACATGTTTTTCGGTAGATGGTAAAGTTGGTTCAAGGATCGACAGAATTTATGTGAATAGTTTGTTAACAGGGTACTGGAGAGATGTTAATATTAAGCCAGTTGTATTCTCCGATCATAACATGGTTTGTGTAACCTTTGCCAATGCTGACTGGGTAACAAAAGGGGTCGGGTTTTGGAAATTAAACACAATACTGTTGGGAGAAGAATTTTATAAGAATAATATAGAGAGTTGTTGGCAACATTGGATTAATAGGAAAGCATCATATAAGAGCACATTGCAATGGTGGGAGGATGTAAAACTGGATTTAAAGTATGTTTCCCGAAAGTATGCTATTAGAAAAGCACAGGAAATACGCAGACGCAAGAAAACACTTCATCGATCACTGATGAAAATTAATGCTAAAGTAAATAATGGTGAAGATAATTATTATGAATTACTGGTTAAAATTAAAAGTAAAATAAGAGATATAGAACAATATGAGTTTGAGGGTGCAAAAATTAGAGCAAGAGCCCAGATGCACGCAGAAGGAGAAAAGCCAACCCGATATTTTTGCACATTAGAAAAAGCAAGGGCAATAGATAAGGTGATGTGCTCATTAAACATGCCGGATGGTTCAACTGTCTTTACCAACAATGAAATGAGTACTATTGTATGCAATTACTATGAGTCATTGTACAAGTCAGAGGGAATTGATGAAGATGCAAAATTGGATTTGTTAGCAAATATAGACAAAAAGGTGTCAGACACAGGCAGTGAATTTTGTGATCAACCATTAACACTTGAAGATTTAACTAAATCCCTTAAAGGTATGAAACTAGAAAGATCACCGGGGTGTGATGGTCTTCCAGTTGAATTTTACCAAACGTTTTGGCACCTTGTAGGTCCAATAATGGAAGAATTAGGCACTGAAATTTTTTAGAAAGGCCATTTACCACCAACTATGGCTAGGGCATACGTAAGGCTAATATATAAAGGAAATGACAGACGTCTAATTCAGAACTACAGACCAATTTCTCTACTATGTGTAGACTACAAAATAATATCCAGAGCACTAACATTGAAACTAGGTAGTGTTTTAGGAGAAATCATTGGAACAGAGCAGACATGTGCTGTACCCAGGAGGACAATTCTAACCAATACCATGGTAATAAGAGACCTTATACAATTGGTTGAGAAGGATAGCATCCCTTCAGCTGTGATTGCCTTGGACAATGAAAAGGCATTTGACCGTGTGGAATGGGATTTTCTTTTTAATTCTTTGCAATCGTTTGGGTTAGGCTCAAACTTTATGAAATGGGTTAAGATTTTATATACGGATATCAAGAGTAGCTATTTAGTGAACAATCAATTATCCAGAGAAATTGTCTTAGAACGTGGGGTTAGACAGGGGTATTCCCTATCGCCATTATTATTTGTTATTGTGATGGAATCACTTGGCATAGCATTGAGGCAAAATAATAACTTTCAAGGCATATGTATTCGTGGCATAGAAAGACCACTTAAGCTGTCACAATATGCTGATGACACAACTGTGTTTACCAGTTCAAACAATGATTTTGCAATTTTAAACCACGTACTAGAAAAGTTCCAAAATGCATCTGGTTTGAAAATCAATAAAGGAAAAGCCAAAGGATTATTTTTGGGGCCATGGAAAGAGCGGAATGACCAGCCACTTGAAATCAATTGGTCTGATGATACTATTAAGATTTTAGGCATCTATTTTGGCAGGAAACCGAATACAATACAAAATTGGAATGAACGAGTATCTAAGCTTAAGAGAATATTAGCAAATTGGAAGCTCGTCGTCTTTCAATCTTTGGTAGAGTGTTTGTTGTCAACAACTTGGCATTATCTGGGCTATGGTATACAGCATATGTTGTACACATGCCAAAACATGTAGAAAAGGAGGTTAATGAGTTGATATTGTCATTCATATGGGAAGAAAAGAATCATTTAGTTTCCCATCGTGTTCTCAATAATGCTAAGTTAGAAGGAGGACTTGATTTAATTGATATTAAAGTGAAATGTGTTTCTTTAAGGTTAAAATCTTTGGATGATCTTATTACATCAGATGAGACATGTGCATGTGTTTCACGAGCTCTCATGGAGAGAATTGTAGAACCATTTCTGGCGGAGCATGTTTTTACCTCAAAGAAGCCACCTCTGAATAGCCAAATGATACCAGATGTGTTTAAAGATCAAGTTAAGGAGTTAGAAATATTTGACAGATACATGCCTCCACCTACGTGCTGGAAGGAAGTACTAGAACAGCAATTGTGGGGCAATAGTAATATATGTTATAACAATGCAGTGCTTTATCTACTGTCCTTTGCAAAATATGGCATTCAACATTTATCTGATATGATAGACCCTCAAACACGTAGATGGATTTCAATGCAAGAAGTAGCTAGAAAAACATATATGAGGCATATAGATGTCCAGCGGTTGCTAAATAAAATAAAACATGCTGTACCAATTGAATGGTTTCGTCTGCCAAATGTAAATACTAATAGTTTGACTCCAGAACCCGCATTAGTTCTTGATGATGAGATGTTAAAATACAAGATGAGATCCAAGGAATGGTACCATATTATGAGACGAAAACAAGTAACACCTCCCATAGCAATTAGGAGATGGGATGACTCAAGCTATAAACCATCCAGTTGGAAAAATGTATGGAAAATCTTACATTCTCCATACATACCAAATATGGCTCGTGATTTATTGTGGCGATTAGTACATCGACGGCTATGGGTGGGACACTTGACATACAAGTGCAATATTACGACTTCTGATAGGTGTTACTTATGTCAAACAGACGAGGAAACAATCGAGCATTTATTTGCGGAATGTCCAATATCGTCACAATTTTGGGACTATATCAGCCAAATCTTGTCAAAATTTGGAGCGAAGCCCATTGTTCTAGACACGCATGTAGTCTTATTTAGAGAATTTGGATCAAGCGGTGTAAATATCATAAAGTCTGAAAGGACTATTTTAATAACAATACTGACCATAGGTGTTTGGGCCATTTGGAAACATCGGTGTGCACAGACGAAAAATCCATCTATGGGCAATCACAATAGAGCAATAAAGGCAATATTTCGTTCATTGCTGCTGAATCATATTCCTTGCGAATATTTTAGATTAAAGCAGCATGGTAAAGAAAAAGTATTCAAGGACATATGGTGCAAAACAAACATAGTTTCAATAGAGTTGGGAGCTGTAAAAATAAATGAGCCTGCACTAGCTTAAATCATTTAATTACTACAGCTGATTTATCTGTGTCTTTTAATTAATCTGTGTCATTTAATTCATTTTAGTCTGCACTTTGATATTGCTATGTTTAATAATTCATGTTAACAAATAAACAGACTGGGGTAATTTAATAATCAATCGATAAAGTAAGTTGCCATTGAATTATAAAATTGTCCCAGGTAATTTTAGGAATTTGCACAGAGTTTTATAGGGGTATTTGTTCCCGGGTAATTTACAAAACCCTAAAACAACAAAGTAAATCAAAAATGGAAACAAGAGCGCCATCTATTTCCATCTATTTTTCTGTAATTTTCTTGCTGACTGTATATGTTATGCTACCCAAATGCTACTACGCCCGCTGATCTTTAAAGACTCAGCCCACTGGCGTCAATGATTGACTTATTTGTCATTGATTGACGAGTCACTTTTCATTTGTTGAATAGTTGCACTCGCCACACGGGCCTACTACCACACATGGATTGAATGGTAATTTACAAAACCTTACAATAAAGTAAATTGAAAATGTAAACAAGAGCGCCATCAATTTTTCTGAAATTTTTCTGCCGACTATATGTATTATACTACCCAAATGTTACTACGCCCGCTGATCTTTAGAGAATCAGCCCACTGGCGTCAATGATTGACTTATTTGTCATTGATTGACGAGGCACTTTTCATTTGTTGGATAGTTGCACTCGCCACACGGGTCTACTACTACACCTGGGTTGAATAGTAATGCCTTTGTTAAGTTTTGTGTTGCTATCGGAGCTTTATCAGCCTATTGTTTTGCATCGATACTTTTTAAGCCATATGTATTTATAGATTGTATTAATGCTCATTATTTATCATTGTTTTGGTGTAATATTAATCAAGATTACTAGTTCACCAGGTTTTTTTCTGGGGGTTTGCAAGCCTTTTTAAAGGAGTTCCCCGTGGAGTTTGTCCGACTGCGTCAGCGTCGGTTTAAAAAAAAAAAGAAAAAAAAAGTAGTAGTAGTAGTAGTAGGAGGAGGAGGAGGAGGGGGAGGAGGAGGAGGAGCAGGGACGGTGTAGCTGTAGCGCTAGCTGTAGTAGCGGCAGCAGCAGCAGCAGCAGCAGCAGTAGTAGTAGTAGTAGTAGTAGTAGTAGTAGTAGTGGTAGCGGTGGCGGCGGTAGTAGTAGTATTAGCAGCAGCAGTAGCAGCAGCAGTCAGTAGTAGTAGTAGTAGTAGTAGTAGTAGTAGTAGTAGTAGTAGTAGTAGTAGTAGTAGTAGTAGTAGCTGTGGCGGCGTTAGCAGTAGTAGTAGCAGTAGCAGCAACAGTCAGTAGTGGTAGTAGTAGTAGTAGTAGTAGTAGTAGTAGTAGTAGTAGTAGTAGTAGTAGTAGTAGTAGTAGTAGTAGTAGTAGTAGTAATAGCAGCAGTAGCTATAGCCATGACCCAACGTTCTTGTTGGTTCTTGTCGGTCAAGTAGTGCTGATGAGGAATGCTGATGTCCACCAGCGACAATGACGATTCGATTCGTTAGCCGACCCAAATTATGGTCAGCAGACTAAATTATACGATTCTGAAACTGAAATTGAGAACTCAGAAAGTGAAAAGGTGGAGGATGGAACTAATGATGATAATATTCGGCAAACAGCTCGTCCACGTCATAATCGAACAGGAAAAGTTCTGGTGCGGAAACGTAAACGTGGTCCAACAAACTGGAACTGTAATATTCGCAGGACACTTAGTCAATTGGGGGAGCAGTACATTGATAGTCTGGGGAAATTGCAACTGGTAAGATGTATTACATGCAAAAAGGATTGTAGTAAGTGTAAATGACAAGTGTGTTGACTGATCTGATATATTCAAGGAATTTTGGACCCGCACCGGTGACGAGAAAACGGGCCGCCAACGTCGCAACAGATGATGATGAGATGATGATTACGCAGGTCTGAAATGGACGCGCAATATATCCGGGTGCTCTGCCTGGCAGTTAGAGCAGGCGATGTAGTCGATTTGGTTAGTGGGACATCTACAAGAGTGGGCTACGTTTCACCAGTCCCCTTTCTTTTCAGGGAAGACGGCAGTACATATAAGTACTCGTGGGTTCGTGCACGCATTCATGCCACGACTGTTGAACTGCACCTTATCGTCCGACGATGCTATTGCGGCTCCTATTGAACAGTTAATGGGGAGAAGATTATCTATGTCACGTTAGGTGGAGGATTCTTCAGCCAGGGCGTAAGGTTCCAGGAATAAGATTCTATGCGCGAATCTAAGGAAGTTCTGATCAATTTGTTAATTCGGAGAGGCGTGTGTGCAACAGATTATACACTCTAGTCAATCTATCTCTATCAGTTCACTTACCGTCGTTGTTCCACTTGATATATCTGGACTAAAACATGTTACAGTGTAGGTATGCACTGTTTTGGGGTAACAGGAGTCGTAAAAGAGAAACGGTCGATTCAGTTTTTAGATGATTTAATAATTGCCGCAGTGGAACTGTCAGTCTGCAGTCCATCTGCGCTGCAGTTGTGGTAGAACACCATAATATTGAAGTGCCCGTGCTAACTGCGTGTGGCTAAGCTAGGTTAAGGTTGAGCTTGGGTATGTGTATTTATTTTATGCCCGCTACGACCCTATGTTATCCTAATTATTTAGGTTAGTGTTAGTAGACAGTCACAGAAATGCATCCTAACGTAAAAACGTACGGGCGCCTTGCACTAATGGTACACAGCGTCTCTGGAATAGCGCAGCATCTACTTTCAAGTATCTTCCATAGGTACCTACAATATCTGAGCATATAAAACAGCAGATCAGTTTCCGAGTCATCTTGTATTAGTTCAACGGAGGTGTCGGAAAGCAACTAACTGTGTATGCTGGCTCTCAAATGTGTGCAATTTTTGGTGGTGGAAAAAAACGGATGAATCCGAGAAAAAGCAGTTTCAAATAATACAATATAGTTTATAGGCTTTAAGATAAGATGCAGCTACTATGTTTTAAAGGCGCCAGAATGTAACTAAACAATAAATGATTAACAGTTTCAATCCAGCAGCTATGAAGTTCAAGAAGGTGAAAACTGTCGTTGAAGTACAGCAGCACAAAAAGTACCGAAGGGGCATAAAACACTTAAGGCTGTAATTGAATGCCATAGAAGAAGTAGCACCGAAATGTTTAACTGTTGATTTCTTAAAAAACTGGTCGCTAATATAAGCCGCTGCTCGTTCCACAGGCGTAGAACACCGAAAGTTCAGGCAGTCCCAGTGGTGTATAAAACACAAGTCAATTTAACACATGACTTCAGATGGTCACAGTCGGATCCTCATGCAGACGATCAGTGGAAGATTCTGATTCGAGCCGAGATGCGGAGACAAGAGAAAGGGTTGTAAGATGATGACCGTTATTTTCTTCAATTCAATATATTTACCATCGCAGTGGAAGGTTTTAAAAATTGTCCACCTCATAACCATCCTCTGAAACATGCCAATGTTCAATCCCTTAGCTGCTGTTGCACGGCGTGAAAAGAACTTCCAGGAGTACGCAAACCTATCCTGTGGCGAAGTAAGTAGCAAGGCTATGCAGCTTCCCATGTCTTCCTAACTCAATATCCAACGCTACCGCCATTCTGAGGAATGCTGTGCTTTCACTCCCTTATATACTGATCTGGAGGGGTGGTGTCACTGTGCCTGACTTATTAGATGCGAGCGTATGGTATGACGTCCTCATTACGTCATCATCTTAACTAATATGGAAGAAAAACGTTTTGTGTACGTATACGCAGCATCCCTTTATAACCACAATTTTCTAAATGACGACAACTCTACGAACTCTGACCAAATTATCATAATATCTATGGATTCGTGCTGCCGGCTCTGGTGCCGTTCCAACGACACTAGAGTAGTCACGATAGGGTATCCTAGTTCTTAAGAATTGGCTGCACGCCTAACGTACACTTGGATTAACATGTATACAAGTATGCCTGCACTTCCTGCGCGTGCATGATAGCACATTTTATGGACTTAGTCTTTCACACATCTTACGGTGAAAAGCTTATGCTTTATATAGAGACTGCGTCGTCACGCACCCTTTCACGGCATCTTAGCGGGGAGAGTGCCCGTGTACAATCAACTGCAATGTTCATTGGTATTGTTCGAGTTACAATTCGATGGTCACATACACACGATGCATGATAAACTTAGCAAATGTATTATAGCGGTTTTAAATAGTGCATCTGTAATTTTTTTATTGCCATTTTAATTAAGCACGGAGACCCATAGGTGTATGCATGTATGTTTGTTTCAAGTATGCATGTATTGATCAAGTCCGCTCAGCAAACTGTCATTTATGAAATAATGACATAAACAGTTCAGAAGCATAGCCGTGGCCATGTGACTTGCATCGTCTCCCATTACCAATATATATATATATATATGATATAATTATGACCTCTGTTTATAATGTTTCTACATATAATCAGTATTTCCTACAGGACTAATTAATTCTGGACTCTTGTATCTGACAATCCTCAGCGCACTCCCAGTTTCTAAGTTGAATACTCTTCGTGTTCGTGTGTGCGTGCGTGCGTGCGTGCGTGCGTGTGTGCGCATGCGTGCGTGTGTGCGCGCGCGTGTGTGTGTGTGTGTGTGTGTTATACAATAATCTGGACGATCGAACAAAAAATCTATAAACGAATGACAGCTATGTTAGAGTATTTCATGGTAGAAAAATTAACTCTTAGGCTGATGAGTGTCCGAGTTTCCATTACACAGATTTATATACAACATGGACGTCATTGTGTACCCGGGGCGGCTGGGCTAATATACTATAACCCAACACAAGTTGCGGGTCAGAGTCGTTTTGTATTGCTCATCGGCATCAAGACACTTTTGTCACAAATACCGACCCTAAAACAAGTATACGTACAAAACATGAGCAAATAAAAAATTATATAATAAATACGTATTATCATAAGTACAATTAAGACTATTATGGCCTATCTTATCTCGCAGGTCATTATCTAACTATAAATACGTGAATATCACCACAGCATTGGAGAGCCTATGGAAATCTTCCATAGACAATATATTTAGACAAATAGTACTCGTACCCTGTAGGGGTGTACAGGACAATTGGTCAAGAGCCCAATCACATAGCAGACACCAGAAAAACCTAAACGAATCAAATTATATTATGTTATATGCTTAGCAAAATAGCTTATTATAAAAAGGACAGTGGTGACATAAGTTGTATATCGGTAACATAAAATCAGACACGCTGTACATCCCGTCGTTCAGCCATAAATGCACTCACGAACACATCCGCCAATGCACTCATACAGCGACGTCCAGTCATACACTCATTGATGCGTCCATCCATACACTCGCAGATACGTCCCTCCATAAGCTCGCCGAGACGTCCATCCATACACTCACAGATGCGTCCATCCATAACACTCACATATACGTCCATTCATACACTCGCAGATACGTCCCTCCATACACTCGCAGATACATCCCTCCATACACTCACACATTTATTCCTATATGCCATTGCCTAGCCATCCGTTCAGTCCTCCATTCGTCCAAACTTAAATCAATCATTCATCCAATCATCCAGCCATCCATGTATCCATCCATTCATCCATCCATTCATTCAAAATGACAATTATGCACCACGAAGTCAATATATAAATATACTACACATAATTAAAATAATTAATTCTAACCTTTAATACTTTTTTTATCATAAAATCCCTTCGACTTGAACTTGATCTAACTGATTATATGAGTGGTATAAAAATGACAAAGGTAATGCGGCAAGCTAGTGAACTTTACAAAAATACCCAATCCAAGTGAACATTCTTGGACAATGGTGAAGCGGGAAGGACACAAAGGGTTTCAAATTCCCCTGGAAATCAATGGACATGACTATAGGGCAGAATATATACACATATAATGGGGCAGTTCATTCTAATTAATGGGAATTGCATAATATACAAGTCTGAAACATTAAGCTTATCATGAATCAATTTATTTACATTAAAGTTGTCATACATGAATATACAATAAATCGCTACCAATTTACTGCCGGCTACAATTGCTTGTTTTGGTAACCATGGTGATGAGAGCTGTTGCTATCAACAACAGTGGCATCAACGTGGATATCAAAGCATACAATGTTATGTACACCATGGACGACATTGCTTGTTTTGGTAAACATGGTGATGAACGCTGTTGTTGTTAACAACAGCAACAATAAATTGGTTATCAAAGCAGGCAATGCTATGTACAACATGGACGCCATAGCTTGTTTTGGTAGCCATGGTAATGAAAGCTGTTGCAATTAACAACAGCGACATCAACTTAGCTATCAAAGCAGGCAATGCTATATACAGCATGGGCGCCATTGCTTGATTTGGTAACTATGGTGATGAAAGCTGTTGCTATTAACAACAGCGGCATCAACTTGGTTATCAAAGCAGGCAATGATTCCACGTAAGAAAGAATATATATCTACCAGAAGAAAAAGGGTTGTACACATATTGCCATGGATACAAGTAAATAACAGTTGCAAAACACATTATAAATAAATCATAAATACAATGCACGGTTCCAACTACACATTTATGTTTTTGTCATCTATTCAGCGGTCTATCCAATCATACATCAGACATTCGTCTGTTTATACATTCGTTCTCATTCACTCGTTCACATCCATAAGTTCGTTCATCAATTCATCCAGCGATCCATTCAACCATTCATTCAATAGCAATTCATTCATATTTATCAGCTACCAAAATTCTAACCAGGCTATTACAGTGTATAATTATGTAGCTCGGCATATATACCGTGTACAAATATGATATTTAAATCCTCAGGATATAAAATGATTACACTAACTTGTAGTCTATATAAAAATATCCAACTTCCGTCTGTCAAAATATGTGTCCTTTCAGTGCGAATAGTTACAGTGATAATGGTAACTTTATTATTTGTGCACTTTGTTAGTAAGTAAATGAAACTCAGTACCGAAATTCCAAGCCACTGCGCTAAGAACTTAAAGTTATCCGTGGTCAATAAATGGGCATATTTAATACAATTTAATAGTCAAAAGAACAAAGAAAGCGCAGTCTGCTGAAATAAAATATGAGGTTAAAATTATAGACATGTATTGATACGACCATACCCCGTGTTTTCTAACATATGATAAAAACCAATATATACAAGACTGCCTGTTACAGGGTGAAGAAATATTCTGAAAACATATGGATATCTCTTCACTGGATAAGGTACACTGGAAACAATATCGCAGTCACACGTGACAATTCACAATTGGAGTTGCTTACTGGATGGCTTGTTAGAGCTGAACACTTATACTGGTTTCCTAGAATCTTTTCTGTACCAGGAAATTTCTCTTGTCATCTAGTCCACTATCTGAACATCCAGATTCGACTTCATTTCATTTCTTTGTCCAATCTGTGCTTTTCAGCAATTTTTATCCCTGCATGAAGATTTCAAAGATGTGCCGGCCTTAGATCTGATACCATCCGCTGGACTCATAGCGTAATTAACCAGCTCTGTTCGTTAAAGTAGTTTTCGAAGTAGAATTCCAGAGTTTTATGGCGGGTGGGACCTGAGAACCAACGGTTTGGATGGTTCTTGACTGTCGTCACTGTTTAATATACACTATTATAATACAACCAATCTGTCATATTCATGTTCTATCAATATTCAACCGATTTAACAATGTAATAACGTCTTATATTGCCTATGCTTGACTAGGAATCCGGCGGATCTACTTGTATACGGTAGAGAGAAGAAGCTCGTCCATTTGCTCCACGCATAAGTGTATATGTGTGTTAATAGAGCCGCTGGACACACGGGCACCCCCCCCCCCCACCTCATCCCTCAGAATTTATGGGAGGGTGCTTGACGACGTCATCTCTATATAAGTATAAGATTTTCTCTGTAAGACATGTGAAAGACTAAGTCCATAACATGTGGTCTCGGCACGCACAGGAAGTTCAGGCGTATTTCGCACAGTTGTCGTCATTTATAAAATCGTCGTTACAAGGATGCTGCGTATGGAATACGAAACGTTTTGCTTCCATATTAGTTCAGAGGCCGACGCCATGTCATACGCTCGCCTCTGATTAGACTCACAAGCACGTCCTATCCATGGTGGAGATAAGGGACGTATGCCATTCACAGACACATGTACACTGATTGATCAGGATGAAATTCTTAAAATTATCGTCAGTTAATGGTTCTTAGAGCATCGACTTTTCAATTTTCCTCGAGAAGGGCCACTGGAACAGCCCACCATCTGTCTACGGGAAGGGTCCACCCCGTGAAGTACCTCCACACTTACAGCCAATGGAACTTCACAATAATAAATCAGCCTCTGTCCATAGTGGTATATATTAAAATGTGTTTAATCAAACACTGCTATCAGATATTTAGCCCGCACCGTGACTATGCGCATGTAAGTGTCACTTCCGTGCGTGATGCTTCAGGTCTGATGTCCTTATTTCAAGTTATCTGCCTCGTTATCTAATGTCAAGGTGTAAGTTACTAGTAACTTATCCATACCTGTTGACATACAGTGCTCACAAAGCGTGCCATGCACTTGAAAGACCTAATACACAATTAGAGATATACGAGTTGTTCCTATATTTCACATCTTTTAATTCTTACCCCTATCGACCTATCTATGAATCATTAACTGGTACTGAAAATAACAATACATTCTTTCTCTGTTTGCACAGCACTGCATACCTATACTACCTGGCGTTTGGGAAGTCCGCTAATTCCACTTCCTATTATATGCGGCAAAGAAATGGACCTTTCCATTTTTAGCTATGCCCCGCCCATCACTAGCTAAGCTCCACCCCACCTCGCCGTGTTGGGATTGATCGCTTCCAAAATGCCATAAGCTATCAATTTCCTGAAAACTATACAGGGGAGCTGTTGAATATTTTGTAACTAATTCAACTGGGTGCAGTTGCTGCCTATCAAAATAGTTTCAAAATATTCAACATTATTAAATAGTAAAAGTAAACAATTTGTAGAACAACACATAGACTGTCTTCAAATATGCATTCGTGACGTACTTATCGACGTCATTCATGACGCCATTCATTATGATGTCATTGTACACATCACGCAATATATTATGACGTCATAGGATGGGTGGGTACTCTGGAAAGGTGCATTGTTACTGTGTACAACACAATGTAAGTGAAAATGATACCCATGTTTCACTTTTCAATAGGAATTATAAAAAATCTCTACAATGGAGAGTTTCGATAGCTGAATGTCAACTCTTATTAAAAATCATGTAACATTGTGACTCGAGTTACCCTGATCACGGTTATGCATTTGCCATGGATGCTGCATCCGAACAACAGACAATTGCACACAGCCAGTTGTCTTTAAAAATCCAAACGTAACACCGTATATTTTCACAATTGTGACAGAAATGCTCTGTAAATAATAAATCGTTATTTGTTATTAAATAACAAAAACATATCTTAACTGGTCATGTTCCTAGATAGATTAATTAGTGGACAGATCCATTTCAAGCTAAGCCTCGTCCATTTCGAGCTCAGCCGTATCCATTTTCAGCTAAGCTTCGTCCATTTCTAGCTAAGACTCGTCCATGTCTACCTAATTCTCGTCCACTTCTACCTACGCCTCGTCCATTTCTAGCTATACCGTGTCCTGTTCTAGTCATGCCCCGTCCATTTGTAGATATGCCTCGTCAATTTCTAGCTATGCATCGTCCTTTTCTAACTATGCCACGTCCGCTGCTAGCTATGCCGCATCCATTTCTAACTGTGCTGCGCCCTTTCGTTTCTAGCCATGTCACGCCCTTTTCTAGCTAAACCTTGTCTATTTCTAGCTACGCCGCATCCCTTTCTAGCTAAGCCGCCTTCATTTCTAGCTAATCCGTGTCCATTTCTAGCTATGCCTCGTCCATTTCTAGCCATGCATTACCCATTTCTAGCTAAGCTGCATCCATTTCTAGCTATGCCTCGTCCATTTCTAGCTATGCCTAGTCCATTTCTAGCTATTCCTCGTCCATTTCTAACTATGCGTCATGTCTAGTTAACCTATGCCCGCGTTGTACGTGTGTTTGAACTGATTTTAACATTTTGAACCCCAAATTCCCAGAATCTAAATGTTATGTTGACAATACAAGTAATCTGATGAATATTTCAAAACTATTTTGAATGTCGGTTGTTGCTGCCTATCTCCCAGTCAGATTAGTTAAAATAGTCAATGGGTATGTTCCTTAAATTTCTAATTCACTATTAATTTAGGACACACTATTCAGATAGTTTTGAGACGGGCCTATATCACTTTAAGTGTGACGTCATCTAACCACTGATGTATTTGATTATTACTTTGGATACTTGAGTGACAGATCGGATCCCTCCGTTAACTAAGTACCGCTTCCAGAGACCACATACGGCGGAGTGACATATGCTTGGTTTGTACACATCAAATATAAATTAGATTAAGTTTAACGCATTGAAAATTTAGTTTTGTTTGCAAACAACAACGTAGAAAAGATAATATCAGAAAGTTATCAGACCAGGGAAAAGATATAAGAACTAAAATAGGAGAGAATGGTTACAAGTAAATATTTCTACTGAAACTCGGACATTCGATGGATGTACATTCTAATTTGTGACGTGATGGAACGTGGCTTATAATTACCAATATATATATATCTGTTTAATATATGTGCGATTGATTGGGTGTAGCTTACGCCACGCCCACCCGCACACATTAGTATTAATCACACTCTATTTGTGAACAAGAGACGAAGCGATTTCTAACAATTCCCCACCCATTTCTGGCTAAGTCCCGCTAAGCTTTCGCGGCCGTTGGGATCGATTTATATACTTTGAACCATGAATTACCAGAATCACAATTTCACGGTAAATATAGAGATAAGCTGTTGATTGAATATTTTGCAACTGATTTTACTGGGTGTGGTTCATGACGGGGCTAGTCACGTCACTGCGTATTATTACGCCAGCCTACACGTGACGCAATTGATTATGACGTCATATACTTGAGTGACAGATCGGATCTCTCCATTGAACCACACACACACGCACGCATGCACGCACGCACACCACCATCACCACCACCACCACCACGTGACATCACAAATCATGTAACTGTCATCTCCATCGCACGCCCATACCACTACAACTATAATTTGAAGACATATCTATCCAGTTATTCTTGTTCACACTTTGAGCAGCCAGAAGATAATACAATTCTAGGATAGGAGTATTCTCTTGCACGTTTGATCTAAGCACATCAGATGAAACTTTAATATTGGCGAATCTGAATTAACAATCCAAAATTCTGTTCGTAAATTCTTCTGCGAATTAGTATAAAGTTAACCTTAGACCATCCATAGTGTATTAGTATACGAGAGGAATCCAGTTCTAGCTAACGTGTGCTGGACTCTATTTGAAACTTTGAAACCTGAATTACCAGACTCTGCATATCAAGGTAACTATCCAGGTAAACTAATTTCATTGGGTGCTGTTGCTGCTTATGGTAAATGCTTATTGCATTATAAATTCACTGGAGATGGGGTATGCAGATGACGATGACTTTATCGACGAAGAAAAATGTCCTCTTGATGCATTACTTCCAATAACTGAGAACAGCTCAAGACTGCACACCTCTTCATGAATGAAGCACAAATAGAGTTCACTCGCATACACTTATCCGACACCACATAAATGAATGAGGACGGTACACACACTTCGGTGCATTGAGCAGTGGTGGAGGAGAAGACTCTTAGCTTGCTTCCTCTGCAGCTCTACCGACATTGGAACTCGCTGTGTAACAGGAAATATCGCCTTCCAGCCCTTTTGGAAGTTGTGAATTCGTGGCTCTAACATCCGCATGAACGTTAGGATGCAACTATTTGATGCTACATATGTTTCCATAGTGATATACAATTGGAACAGCTGAGCAACACCAACATCACTCTTGAACCAACCTGATGCATGCCACTGCTAACAAATCATCGCTGGGCACACAGGCTAATATCAAATGCAGCACAGATCCGCTATCTGATCCGACCACAAAGAATGTATTCTAGGATTACTAAAGAAGCTAAATGGGCTTAGGACAACACACAGTAGAGAAGGCTGTATATATATATATATATATATATATATATATATATATATATATATATATATATATATATATATATATATATATATATATATATATATATATATATATATATATATATATATATATATATATAGTAAATGCTCAAAGATCCTAGATGTACTACGCCAGGCCAATTGCAATGATGATGAGCTACGACTTGTAGTACTCATTTCATTGATTAATTCTCCATGTCTCATTTTCAATGCTTGAAGTCAAATTAATTTCAGAATATTCAACAGAATAAGTTTTTTATCGTAAAGAATATACTTTTTCAGGGATTTGTCGGTGAAAGGTTTAACTAAATACACAATTGACCATGATCAACACATATTCAAAGTTAGTCAAGCTTATTTACTTTTATGCATGGTAACAATGACTTCCTCTTACAATCAGTGGTGCTGCAATTAGCTGGCCAATTGTCTACCATCAGGAACACAGGAGAAAACTCCTCCCACCACCCACTCACTCCAACACGAGCCCTAGCACCTCCATATCTGCTCCTGCATCTTTATATTCGACACACCTTAACTTAAAAGAATGGCAACACTGCTGAATATTTTCACTTGTAACCGTGGACCAACATGCATCTGCTATCACCACCCCACCCCACCCCCTCACCGTCCAACCCACCCCATCCCTCCACAACCAAACATGTACACAGTCACCGGCGCTCTCAATAGTCTAACGGTATAATTTATCACCATTTATACAATCATTAGAACACTTATTAGAGCATGAATAGCACAAATGTTGCCATTCACACACACAATGAGCAAGTCATTTGATGCTCGAATACAGGTTCCAACATGGTATGAAATCAATAAATAAATCATTGCCATCAATATCGTACACCAATAAAGTGGAAATAAATACATTTCGCCAAACAATTATTATTTAGAGGATTAATGTGGTGTAAGATAAGGTTTATGGCCATAGAGATCAGTGTTTACTTTATCAGGTCAGTGGCCGCTTGACCCCAGACTTCCACCGTTCTAAAAATAATGACGTAATGACGTCACGAAAAAACCTCCTATATGCAGGTATGCTGTGAATAATTCGAAACTAATTTGAACTATGGCTGTTGCTGTCTATGCCTGCAACAGCTCACGGTCTAGTTAGTATCAGAATATTCAACACAATGTTTATTAAAGCGATGCTAATCTCATCTCAAATGTTTTATTGCACAGATAGAATATGGGTTATAGATTCCATATCATTCATATCCTGTCACATTCCCTGATCTGTATCGCAATTATCTGTTTTGTAATATCGAGGAAATGTTGAACAGTGATCGACACCATTTTGTCTCCTGAACCTATTGCTTGTGATGTCGTGTAAGCTTCAATGCATCACATTCTTTATTATGTAATGCTCATCACATTGAATATTTTGAAACTAATTTGACTGGAAGTTGTTGCTGCCTATGGCAGCAACAACTTCCAATCAAATTGGTTTCAAAATATTCAACAGCTTACCTGTAGGATTGCTTTTATACCAAACTATAGCTGAAGCCTCTATAACTGAGCGTATATACCGAGGCAGACACACTGTTTTTTTCTGATTGGTTGAAAAGTAAATCATGACAGCTATCATAGGGTGTAGAAATGTACCAACATTTAACTACTAAATCATGAATATCTTTCTTTAGCGGCGTGATAAAAGGCTTAAAATTCCCTGGATAGTTTAGGACCAGCGTGTTAGATCGCCTGAATAGCTATCAAGAGATGGGATTAGTTATCCTTTAAATTGTAAATTCATCAATAACATGCACTTCGGACACTGACCTTTCCCTTTTCACGACGGACCTACGTCAGCTTTCAAATGACCTATCTGATTATGACGTTATATATGTGACGGTTAAATTGGATTTCTCCGGTTTCCGCCATGTTCTCTATCTTTGCCATTTCTATAGGATCGTTTGGAAACAAGGAGACATTTTAAACATCAGGCCTTCAACAATATATGAATAATTCTAGGAAAAGAGGAAAAATCTACGTCCTAAGTCCATAATAATATAACAGTGCTGAAATCACTGCATGTTATTCCATTTTCATAGTTCTCACCCATAAAGCATTCCAAGAAATGGCGTCATTTTATCCAACACGTTAAGCAAATTGGTCAACAGCTTACCGTATCCATGAATGATAATAATAGTTGTCTTGATCAAAGAATAGTGGGGTCTGGTTTTGCGTTCGCAGTTCAATGGTAAGCTCGTTGATAGAACAAATATGTTGAAAGAAAATAAACCAACGCATAGAAACCTAGTCGATGTAGCACAGGCGTAGATGTCGCGCATCGCAAAACGAATACGATATTCTATCAGACCACATTGCGGTAGCTATATGACATGGACTGCAATTCCGGCTTAGAGATGATGTGTAGATCGACGACGCCTATACCAGATTACCAGTACATTACTATGAATACATAATCTCCATTTGTTACGCAATATGTTTATTAATAACATCCGTGTTTCACGACTTTGTTACGCTTCTAATGTCTCGTTAAATATTGTAATGGGCAACACATCGTGCCATTGATTGCTTTATTATGCTTCGCTTTATTGACCTATAAACTGCCGCCTCGCGTCTTTAACGGGATAATCAAAACCAGTCCTGTTACGTAAAGTTATAATATGCCGAATTATATCTGATACATTTATGTCACAAATATTCTTGCAGTGTTCCGTATATTAACAGTCAGTCCATAAAGACACAGAATATTACGCTTGCGTGAATAATTTTATGGGACCGCCCATGGACGTAACTATGGTTAATGATTAAAGATTATTATCAAAAACAGGTTTTATTACGCTATTTAGCCAAATATGTGCATGTAGGCGTAAGATCACGAAGCGTGCTGAAACTGCCTAATCTGCGCATGTTGGCATAAGTTCTAGCACAGGCAACTATGTGGAACTATGTGGGAAATTATTTGTCAAGAAATGATTTGTGTTTTCCGGAGAGAGAATACCAATAATATCTTAGACTTAGTGAAGGGCCGAATAACGGACCGACCAACTGATCAACCATACGACCGACAAATGGACCGACCGCCCGACTGACTGATGGACAGACCGACTGAACGACAGATTGACCAAATAACCAACTGATTGACGGACTGAGCATCCAAGCTGTGTGAACACTCGAATAGCCGACCACGCAAACGGCAGACCAATTGCCCGACAGAGCCGACCGATATGTGTTGGGAGTCTCAACTAAATGTCATAGTAAATCCCCCATTGAGAATTTCCTTATGATGACTTCAATATATTTATGTAGAAATATGATGGTAGCAGTATGAAATTAGCATTTTCCGCCCTTTCTCGACGAGTAGAATGATAACAGCTGACTCAGACATATAGAAATACACCCGTTAACTGACTAAGCTCTAATGTTGGGTTCAAGATCTTCAAATCTAGGTTTTCTGTTCAAACAAAAGCCAGAATAGAATATCATTGTCAGGGACATGAAGCTGCTGGTGATGATGTACCGTGTTCGGCGATTACCGTAGAAATGGATTCCATGATTTTCTGGGAAATGTGGCGGGAATAGGTTCTGAACATATTAACTGCACAATACGCACCACCTTGCCTGTATGAATGCGCCTGACAGTGAGATTCGTATACGTTAGGGGGACAATGTGTTAACATGTGGACTTACAATATGCAGGTCAGTTTTCCACAGGTATTTCATTATTGCAAACTGTAGAGGGATCAATTTCTCGCTCTGCTCTCCCATGTCTAGCTATGCCACGCCCATATCTAGCTATGCGCCGCAAATGTCTGGCTATGGGCATCCCATGTTTTGACCCGCCCATGTCTAGCAATGCCCCGCCCATGTCTACCTATGCCCCGCCCATAGTTAGCTATGTCCGCCCATGTCTAGCGATGCCCCGCCCATGTCTAGCTATGACCCGTCCATGTCTAGCTATGCCCCGCCCATGTCTAGCTATTCCCCGCCCATGTCTAGCTATGTCCGCCCATAGTTAGCTATGCTCCGCCCATGTCTAGCTATGACAGGACCATGTCTATCTTAGCTCCGCCAATGTCCGGCTATACCCCACCCATGACTAGCTATGCCCCGTCCATTTCTAGCTATTCCCCGCTCATGTCTAGCTATGCCCCACCCATGTCTAGCTAAGCTCCTGCCACTTTGTACACGCCTTTGAATTGATGTTAACACTTTCAATCCTGAATTCCCAGAATCACAGTTTCAATGAAACTATATGCAGATTAGCTGTTGAATATCTTGAAACTAATTTGAACTTGAGATGCTGCTGCCTATGGCCACAACAACCCCCAGTCTGATTGTTATCAACATCTTCAACAAAATGTTTATTAAATTATAAATTCATCAATGCTCACTTCGTGACGAACCAACATCATTTTGATTGTGACATCACCTTACATATGCCGTATCTGATTATGATATTTGGGTGACAAGTCAGTTTCTTCCATTGGCCTCACATTTTTTACATTTGTTTGGAACCGTTTGTAAACAGTGGAATTTGACTTTTTTTTAAAAACATTTAGGCTTTCAACTGTAGACGAATAATTTACAAAATCTACATGTCCTAAATCCACAATAATATAACATTGCTGAAACAACTGAATTTGACTCCATTCCCATCAACCTCGCTCCTGAAGCATTTCCACAAATGACATCATTTCATTCAACAGAACCCCACAAATGACGTCATTCTGTTAATGGATTAACTTATTGATGAAGTGATAAAAACCCGGCTCGATTGCACTATTGTGGAATTGATTTGGATTGTTGAAAGAACAAAGACAGTAGTGAGAGGTTGTATGTTCTCAGTTGCATGAACTTGTACCTGGTCCAACATAACATTTTTATAGAATAAATATGTGGAAATAAAATAAATCAATGCATGGAAATCTATTCATTATAACACAGGCGTAGGTGTCGTGTATGACAAAACGCATATGATATTCAGGCCACATTGTGGTAATTATATTCTATGCACTCGATTTCCGAGCTTAATACATTATTATGAATACATAATCTCCATTTGTTACAACATAGGCGTATTAATGACTTCTGTGTTTCACGACTTAGATACAATTCCGAAGTCACGCTAACCATTATATTGAGGGATAAATCTGGATATTGATTGGTTTATTATATTTTGCTTTCTTGTCCCGATCAACTGCCGCATCGCATTTATATCCGGATACTTAAAACTGGTTAAATCTATAATATAACATATGCTATCGCTTGCATTTATGTCAACAGTTTTTTGCAGTTTCCCTGTGTATTGACAGTTAGGCGATACAGGCACCCGGTATTATGCTCGCTTGGATATTTTATGGGACAGCCCGTAGACGTAGTCATGGTCAATGCTTAAGGCTTGTTATCATCATTATTGTATTTTCCTGTTTGGTTGGACAGCCTATTCTGAGCATGCAGGCGTAAGTTCTTGAAGGCCATCGAAGCAGCCTGTGCTCGAATGGTTGTATCAGTAGCCATGCCCAATCAATGGGACTTTCACAAGATGGGCGTCGACATGTCTCAGAACAGTCACACATCACAGGATCAAACATCCTGGATGTACTACTCCAAACTTGCTGTAATAAAACTGAGCTGCGACTAGCCAGACTGATATTGACAAATAGCATGATGAAAGTACGATTAAGCATTTGGAAGTTCTACAGCGAGATGGTCTCTCGCCGGTGATGTGTACACGTGACCTTGCTGCAGCCCTCCTATCTGTGCGAGAGTCCTCCCCATCATCAAACTGTCAATGGTCTATGTTTGACCATGCTCTACGAGTGCCACAAGAGAAAACCCACAAGTGTCTACAGTAGGCCGTCCACTGGAGACCGTACGCAGGCGATGTAGATTTCATAGCATGAGGAAGAGAAACCAATTTGTAGCCATCTGTATATACCAGCAGAACATCACAAGAATGTGAATCGCTTCATAAACGAAGCTAAGACCGGGTATACCCTTGTACATCTATCAGCAACCGGTGAAGCCAATTACCAACTCATCAGGCTGTGTGGCAGGGAAGAAATGGAGAAAGATCAAAAGCCTTGGCTCACTAATCTGCAGCTCCACTGATACAGCTGCTTGTTGCTTCGTGGAAAACAATGCCTTCCAGTAATTCTGGAAATTGTGGATCCGTAGATCTCGCATCCCTCTGGCCAGAGATCTCCGAGTGTAAGACGCGACCTGTGAAACAGCTGTAACAGTTGGCATATCCAAAGGCGGTGTGAGTAAGCATAATACCTGCCACGTTAGACACTATCGTACTATAATACAGCCCCCTCCCCACTATAATATCCATCGCCACGTTATACATTATGTGCAATACAGTCGCACTGTCAGTGAAGTTGGCACAATAAAGACGTTCTATGTTTGACCATGCTCTACGACTGCCACAAGATACTCTTGTCAGGACTAAACATGTGTAAAGTTACAGAGATTGTTACCTGGGGCCCTCGGAACTTCCACATGCCAACTTGTCATGACCAAAATATGACGGGCCTCTGTTAACCTTTTGAAGAGTCTGGTGACCTAGAAACTAAGACAAAAGGCGTTTTGTGTACATTTTGTGCCCGTCCCCTGCAGAGAATACCTTGGAATGTTCTGTATTCAGTGCCAACATCTACAAGACTAGTAGAGGATGCCATGGCATAGACATGCTACCTGCGCTACGTACCGATTTGAAAGAAGCCAGAAAGTGTACACTGACAACCATGAAGAACATGGGGGACAAGAAACGGTGGCCAAAGAATGGTCCAAAGAAAAAGGAATGATTACAGCTGCAGAATATTTTCTTCCTACTTTAGCCGTATAGCACAGTATTTCATCATCATCATCATCAATCATCATCATCATCATCATCATCATCATCATCATCATCATCATCATCACCACCACCATCACCACCACCACCACCACCACCATCATCACCACCACCACCACCACCACCGCCACCACCATCATCATCATCATCATCATCATTAGTATCACCACCACCACCACCTCCACCATCACCGCCACCGCCACCGCCACCGCCACCGCCACCGCCACCGCCACCGCCACCACCACCACCACCACCACCACCATCATCATCATCATCAAGATGGCATCCAAGATGTTTGCCAGCTACTGACAACTCTTAGATTTTTCCATATTTGACCATGACATTATACTAACATCAATAGAAATCACTGGATTATATGTTTTGTGACATTAAGGGATACTATAGAAAAGATTCTACATTATTATTCTCAAATTTACAAATGTGGTATCGAATATAGGGGAGATTGGGGACAATTTGAGACACAAGTTTTAGCGAATCATTATTTATTATGTGCACCGTACACCGTATCTTATGTCTGTATTTTCCTTATTTTTGGAATGAATGATGGATGTTAAGTGTATTCTCTGTGACGAGGAGATCGGGTCTGCTGAGGTGCACAATGTACAGGCGAAAGGTTACTCTTCTCTAATTTCCGCCAGCATCTGGCGTAATGATGCCAAACAACTGCTGTTGGATAGTCTTACTCCACCATTTCAAGTTCATAAATGCTGTTTCAAAGACTACACACGTAAAACGTCAATACAAACATGCAAGCGGAAAAGTGACAGCACCTCAGATCCCCTAAAAATAGAAACGACAATATTGCGTTCCAGATCTCCGCCATTTAATATGAAAGAAAACTGTCTGTTCTGTGCTGAAAAATTGATTGATGATATTAAACTTGCTAAAGTTCGTCCTAATGGTCCTGACGCAGCAAGCAACTGAAAGACATGATGAATGGGGGCAAGGATATGTTAATTCGTATTCAGGCTGTTAATGACTTAGTAACTGAAGAAGCATTGCTTTCTGGTTGTAACATGACACTTTTGTAGCAAATGGTCAACCCGGAGCCTATGATGAAGGAATCGCCAAGCTACATCCTGTGCTTTATGAGGCTAAAATGGTAAATATAATACTTTCCAAACATTATCCCAGTCTATGGGCTCATAGTCCTTTCGTTCCATTTATCAATGGCCTTTGGTTTTTTACTACTACTACTACTACTACTACTACTACTACTACTACTACTACTACTACTACTACTACTACTACTACTACTACTACTACTACTATTACTACTACTACTACTACTGCTGCTGCTGCTGCTGCTGCTGCTGCTGCTGCTGTTACTACTACTACTACTACTACTACTACTACTACTACTACTACTACTACTACTACTACTACTACTAGTAGTAGGTTTGGTTCTGTAGGGTCAGGGTATTGCTGCCACGAGGAGGTAGGTGGAAAGCTCTGGTGATAAAAAACATCACCTTGTGACGATTGTATTGATGTTTCAAACTGTGCCGAAAGCATTGATAGGACGTAAACATAAGCGAAGTTCATCATCGCAGACAGCTTCATGGAGAAATATCTGTGGTCTCTTGCTTGCCTCAAATGCATGTAACATGTCGATTCTCATATTGAAGAAGTCAAAATGCATTGATAGTGTTACTGATGTCAACATTCGTCGTGCCCGGACTATGTGAGCACAGCTAAACCCTCTTCTTAAATGACCCTGTCAACTTCCAGGAAACTTTTAGTTCTTTCTCTGATACGAGATAATCTCACAATTGATATAATATTTTTGATGTTGTACAAAAGCATTATTGGTCGCAGGTTGGAAAGAGGTCCGGATGCCTGCTTAGGTTTTGGGAGTGCGAGTGTACCTTCACCCACAGCATCGATATCGAAGTGTTACTGGCCTTCAAACGCTGTTAAAGTTTAGTGTTCATTCTCAGTGAACTGATATTTGAACTATTTCTTGACTGTTTCAGTCTTTTGCTAGAAGTGACCATCAGAGTTATGTGCATACAATGTTTATTGTGGAATACTTTGCTTTCTTTGAACATTTTCCAACAGTCATCGGTGGACTTGATCTCGTTTAACAGATCATCTGCTTTTTTGATGGCAAGTTATTTCAATCATTCATTGAATTTGGTGCAGGATCCTATTTCGGTTCCGTCACAGGTTAGTTCGGTGTTCATTTCTACTGCTTTGATTATGCATAGTCAGTGAGATTTCTATGGGTCAGACAGCGTTGTAACGAGTGCATCATCAATATCTGATTTCCTTTGCTTGATTTCCCGACTACACTGATGTTTCGGCAGCTCAAGCCTCCACACAATTTATGACGGAAATAGTGCTTCATTTGGTTTGGAGTTGAGATCAACTATGGCCATCTGTCCAATTACTGTTTTCTTATGTGATGTCAGAATGACCTTGTCCTTAGTAGTTAGTTTTCAGAGATCATGGTTGACCATGGATTTTGTTTTTAGTCCCACTTGTAGATGAGGCAAATTTGATAAATCTGTACTCAAGTAATCCTTGGTTTGTGCTCCAAATTAAGGTCTGTACCACCATACGGTCGTGAGTCTGTGAGTAACGTGTTTGCCTTCACCTTGCACAGTATTTAGTCAATCTTCAGTATACCTCGGATAATACTAAGGGACGCCCGCATGCATATATTCTTGGAATCGATACATTATAAAACACATTTGGTGACGTAATAATCGTTACCGTATTGTATTGTCTAATATAAATGTAATCTTAGATAAATGGCAAATCGCCCCTGGAAGCCCCAGAACGCCATGATAGAAAGCTATAACTTTACCAGTGATATTTTCGTCCGATTTATATTACTTGTGTCATGGAGGCCTACCACTATGTGTGTGTGATTATAAGGCATGGTGGTGGAGGTAACAAGACATATAAAGCAGACTCAACAAAACAAGACCTGTTCAGATCACTACAGCTACCTCGCCAGAACCGAGCTTAAACTCGAGCAAAGCTGCATGATGCTAACCCTGTTATATGGATCTGAATTGACAGGTACCTGGTGCACCACGGAGAGATCAACACCTGTGAAGACGGTCAATCCGCACAAAGTCTTCTATCGAATACTGACACCATTGTCGGGACAGGATTAATATAGTCAAATCTAATCACAAATACCAAGACGGAGTGGGGGCGGGGGTTGGGGTGTCGGTGTGGATTGAGAACTGTTGATAAGGAGTTATGATAATATAAACCTAGGATAATACAATAATCTGTTTGCATAACAACAACATAATATAAACTAACTCGCTCATCTCAAACTCTTTCTGATTGGAATAACTGTATACTAAAAGCACTCTGTTATGTAATCTTTGATTGTACCAGCCTAAGTTCCATCAGTTAGAGGAGAGTTCGAATATTGATTTAAAGAAATCGTCATAGTACATTCTCGGCATGCAGAATAAGTCCATGTATTTGTTGAATAATTAATTAGTGATGAATTCAATGGAGTGGCGATGTCTTAGGAAATGGCACTAAGCAAATGTATATAACAATTCTAGATCAGCCCTAACAGAAAGCTTTACGCTAGTGGCGAGAGGAAGGGGGGGAATGTGCTCAGAGGTGACGGCAAACAACTAAACAATAATGTAAACAATTGTGAAAAATGTCTATCACGATCATTATAAATAAATTAGTGGAAAATATAGCTCAGACTAGGCTTTTTGATACTTCTCTCGATAGTGAAACGATTCCAACGGGTCAATTTAACCCGCTGATGTAAGAAATAATGTCTTAGCCACACGACTTGTCGCCTGGGGTGAACATCTTCTAAAGGTTTTCCCAAATAACTGGAACTGGGGAAGCGGCCTTGTTCCCCTCGAAAGAGAAACTGCAAAGGCTGATTATTTGCTTCTTAAATTTCCGATGAACTGGTGACTAACAAATAGTTCACACGGTGGGCCTAACCATTATCATGGGAAGGACTTTTTTTAGTCAGAATTGCTAACGTGGCCCTCACTATTAAACGTTAGTTTTAAATGCACATGTGAAGATTGCGAATTATCGCATTCTAGAGTCACTAAAGTTTGTCAAATTGTCACGATAATGAAATCTGGAGTCGGCCAGCCTTTCTTGCAGATGTTGAGGTTTCGATCACACTCTTCGGAAGATATATCTTTCGTTCCTGGGTGTCTGATTGAGTCTTTGTCTCGATTTTCCCTCTTTTCTAGAAGTTAATAATAACAAGTTCAGTTGCGCCTAACAACCTGTTTTATAAGGCATATATCCGTTCCCATATAGATTACTGTTGTCTTGTGTAGTATGCTGGTACACCGTCATTGCTAAATAAGCTTAAAAAATTACAAACACGTGCAGCTAGAATAATATTATAAGTATCCTATAGGACCCCACCACAAGAAATGTACGAAACATTGAACTGGACAACGTTAACTCGGAGAATGTCAATTAAGACCAATATCATGACATATAAAACATTAAACGGCCTTGCACCTATCTATATGGAAGACATGTTTACGTTGGTAGAAGACACGCATTCTCGACATTTACGGTCGAAGACGAACCGTCTATTGAAACCTCCAAAATTAAGAACAGATTACGGGAGGTACAGTTTCACATACATGGCAACGCAAATGTGGACTTCTCTAGCAATTAATACTAAGCATTAGTCAACACTTAGGTCATTCACATCAAACATACAAGATATTACTCATCAAATAATAATAATAATAATAATAATAATAATAATAATAATAATAATAATAATAATAATAATAATAATCTTAATAATAATAATAATAATAATAATAATAATAATAATAATAATAATCATCATCTTTCGCATGGAGTTTTGCGCCATATCTTCGTTTCATTGCCACATCTGCATTGGAGACAAAGTTTTGGTCCTCTGAGGAGACGAAAACGCCTTGAGATTCACAACGGTCTTAGACACGTACCAGGCTTTCCTTTGGGACAGTGTGAACATGGCCGTATTATAAGGAGGGCAAAAGGGGCATTTGCCCCGCCACACCCCCCCCCCCCCCCCCCGGCAGTATGGGGCCCTAACACCAACGTGTGAGAAAAATTTAATTTGGCAATGTACTCAAATACGTTGTTCATACTACACGAATGTTAAACAAAACTGTACTTTGACTCATACATTAGCCTATCAAGGTTGGTAAAGAGAATGATGAGAACTTATTGAGATATACTACTTTGTATGTGAACCCAAGGCTGATATAAATTTCATAGATTAATAAAGCTATTTTGTGTATGGTAAAACGAAGAGTATGTATATTCAGACTTATAATAAGGACATGGTCAAATAACGGTAATAACCGTATAACCTGTCATATACGGTAATCGTCGGAGGAATGACCTCATTGACCTGGCGACTTTCTGGCGCTGCCGATTTAATAAACGTGTTAACCGTTATCGTGGAGCGGGTTTGCCACAGCAGATACTGTAACTTTTAATATTTTAGATTTAAAGAATAAGAATATAATATAACATATAAACATAATCATAATCCAAATAGCCTATTATAAAGAGATTGAAATTATCATTATTATCTAGAATCTAGTATTGGCGAGTGGTGACAATTGTATCCGTTCATTCGGTTGTTTGTGTCTAGTTAGGTTACCATATTTCCCAGAATATGAGCTCGGTCTCAGTTATTATTAGGCATTTTCAGTTGTTTACATTATATAGGTCAATGCGCATTCATGAGTCAACTTCAGGGCTGTTATCTGCAGGGGCGGGTGGGGGGGGGGCAAAAATTTCCAAAATTTCCAAACATTTAACTCCAAACGAAATTAAATTAATGTAGAAAAAACGTTTACCATGCAGTGCCTGTGGTGGTGAGGGGAGATATGCTATCTACCCACCCACCCCCTACCCCACCCCATCACACTCCCCTCACATAGGCCCCCTAAGACCCCCCCTGATCCGCAACTGAATTTGGTGCCATAGATGCAATGTTGTATGCAACTTGTTGGCTCGCTTATCTCAATGTACACACGTTACATTATCAACCTACAGCCATGTGCTGCATGATGGGCGTAGCCACGTACTAATATCGGTGGGCGAACTCTCAGCCCCACCCCCACCCCACTTCAGTATGGGACAAAACATTTACATGAAATAGTTTATGGTACATGAAGACAAGTGAAGGCCCTTCACTGGGCTTCACCTCCCATAAAATAATTCATGTTTGAGTTTGACGGTTTGAATACCCACCGTCCAAATGGCTTTCAACTATTTGTTGGCCTGTATCAGACGTTGAATGTTTACAATTTTCAATCCTTTTTAGAAACATGTCACGAACATTCCTTCAAGCGGGTGCACACAAACGCCGCTTTTCTAAGGAGAAGTGTGAAAAGCTTAGAAAAGCAAAGATGCCCCAACTAACAACATTCTTTGGAACTAACGCTCCATCTACAAGTATAGAGAGTTGTAATGAAAGAGATAATCATAGCTCAGAGCCAGCCCTTTAAAGCCAGTTAAATGACTGTGGTTTAGGAACTGAGAAATGCTACACTGACCAATGTGTGGCAACTGCTGCTATTGATGTATCTGGTGACATAGCTGTGCCCGATGTACTCACAAATGAGTCTAGCCATGCTCGAAATGATGCCTGTAAATACACCGATCATTCAGAGTGGTTTCCAATAACGCCTACTTCAACTGACTTGTGGGTTGGGAAAGGTCCAGAAAATAAGTGTGACTCTGACACGTATGTTCAATCAAGACGTTACTATCATCCTACAAAAAGCAAACCAAAGGGACATTTCCCTTCTCTGAAAAATAGTATGTTCTATGGTCGCCGGCCCAATGGCGAGATTCATATGCGCAATTGGATGCTATATAGTCCATCAAATTGGTCTGTTTACTGTTTTTTCTGCACTCTGCTAACTAGTCATAAGGACCAACTTTCACAGAATGCGGGGTTCAGTGACTGGAAAAAAGCAGAAGAGAAAACATCCTGCCATGAAGAAAGTGAGACTCATAGGGATTGCATTTTGAAAGCGTTTACACTCAGGAAAGACTCCTCTCATATTGACCACCATTTAGAAGAACAATGTAGAGAGCGAAAACAGTACTGGTCTGAGGTGTTACATCGAGTGGTAGCTGTTGTTACCTTTCTCGCGGAAAGAGGTCTGCTATTCCGTGGAGCTGATGAGGTAATCGGATCAAAACACAATGACAACTTCCTCGGGTGCATTTGGCTACACATATTGTAGACTGTGGTAATACCTGGCGTGGCAAGACACCATATCTATCCCCAACTGTGGTGGAAGAGTTTATTCAAATACTGTCAAATTATGTTAGAGATCATATTCTTAGAGAAATCTCAGTGGCCAAGTACTTTTCAGTATCTGTGGATTCAACACCTGATCTCACACACGTGGATCAGCTTACAGTGATTGCTCGGTACGTTTTAAATGGTGTACCCGTGAAAAGATTCCTGACATTCCTTGAAATAGGAAGCCATAAGGCCGAAGACCTTGCAAACACATTATTAGACTATCTTAAGCAACAACATATTGATTTCATGAAATGTCGTGGACAGTCATACGACAACGCCAATAACATGTCTGGTCGATATATAGGAATGCAAGCACATCTAAAACAAGTTCACCCAGTTGCTATCTTTGTACCTTGTGCTGCGTATTCATTGAACCTCGTTGGATCAAACGCAATTGATTGTTGTCTTGAAGAAGTAAACTTCTTTGGTTTTCTTTCACAACTCTATGCTTTCTCAGTCTGATAAAAAACAAACTGAGATCAACTATGAGACACGAGCACCTAACTGCACTCAGCCTTTTAAGCATTGAAAGTGACATTCCCAAACAAATTAGTTTTGACAAAATTAATGATGATTTTTCAGCTGCGAAGTCTTATAAAATGTGTTAGTCTCGAAAATTTATTAGTAACGTCTAGTTCTTATATTATATCGTTATGAAATTAAGTATGGAGGTAATACTCAAGGTGCTATGAGTATTATCTGCCTGCTTAATTTCATAACGTTGTGGATAAGTGTCTAGGACTAGTCTAGGTTATGCTAATTACAGCCATTAGCCATGTTGGTAGGCTTTGGAATTTGATTAAAGAATAGCAGACCATTAGAAATCTAAATATATTTCGTCAAGATATTTGGGTAAAAATAAAGTAATTTCCTTACCATCTAAGTCTCTATATTTACCTCCAGATATGCACCAGCTGCTCTTTGAGAGCATCCAGATTTCAAAATTTCCGGGGGGAAGACGCCCGGAACACCTTGGGACGGAAGTAGGGGGCGCTTTGTACACTATGTGCCCCGGGCCCCCCTTTGCCATTAATACGCCTCTGAGTGTGCATCCGCGCAACAACATGCTAACCACCAGAAATAAGAGCAATAATACACGGCAAATATGTCAGTGATTCTTTGTCAATACAATTAATATTGCATTTTCCAAAGCCAATACTACCCAGCTATGTGTATAACTAAATGCGCGGTGTGCGCGCGTGGTTGACAAGACAGTACATGTGCGCAAGCGTCAGTGTTTTGACTTGTTATGCACATGCACGCACGCACGTACGTACGTACGTACGCACGCACGCACGCACGCACGCACGCACGCACGCACGCACGCACGCACGCACGCACGCACGCACGCACGCACGCACGCACGCACGCACGCCTGCCTCCCAATCATTTATAGGATGACTGTAACAACACATATTTTAAAGATAATACGGCAAAAGGTGATCATTTATATCAAAAACACATCGATGTAATACTTTAATGTACTTCAGAACTTGTGAACAGCCCTCAATTATAATGTAGTGCAAGGGTTCTCAATATGTTCAAATGCTGATTTCTGAACTGACGGTTGGGGGATGGTTCAACCGCTGTCTGCCTGATGATTCTGAACACTATTGTGAAAGATAATTGCTGACAATTCCACCGAAGTAAATTTTTCACAGTAATTTGACACAAGAAAGATTAAGCAACATTTAAGTATTACAAAATTAAATTGATTTATTTCCATATCTCAAACACCAATATCAAAATTGACTATCGGTGTGTCATATACCATTGTTTCACCAGCATAAATGGACTGAGAGATATCTGTTTGCAATTTTATCCGAATGCACACACGCTGTTTGTTAGAGTGACGTGACTATGTTTTAACACTTACCCATCTGAAGTTTATGCATTTTCCAGGAAAACCATACATCCTTAAAAACGCAGGTTACTGGGCGGGTATTGGGACAACATTGGTCCAGTACCGGCAGTGTAACTTGTGCTATCAGCGAAATAAACTGCTGAATATTTGAAAACGAGTTTGACCGGTGTCTGCAAATGGGAGCACCATCAATTTACTTCTATTGGTCATTACATTATAAGTCACCTTTCGTATTCGTTTTGCGGTCCAAAACCCCATGTAATTATCTGATTATCTGAACATTATCATGGCTGCATTGACCTACCAGATGACACCTGCCATATTCAATTTAATTGCCTCAAATGACCTCGAGACGGCTTCTGGCGAGATATGAGAAGGCTGTTTACCGTCGCCCAGCTCAGTACAAATACAAGATTGACGTCCTCTCCCATGGGAAATAATATGCGCATTAATTAGACATTTTGCACAATGTTAAATACTATTATTATTATTTACGTGTTCGGAGCGCCGTCGTGATACACCGTAGATTCTTGTAAGTTATGACTCTCACTTTCTTTGGGCTAATTGATAAAAAAAAATGTCACAGACTGAACTCCAAATAGAGGGATCCATCCCGTCCATATCTGTCTATTGCCCATCCATTTCTGTCGATTCCCCGTCTATCTCTGTCTATGCCCCGTCTATTTCCGTCAATGTGCGCCCATTTCTGTCGATGTTCCGCTCATTAATTTCTCGTCCATTTCAGTCTATGTCCGGCACATTTCTGTTTATGACCCGTCCATTTCTGTCTATGCCCCGTACATTTCTATCTCGGTTCCACTTTACGCCCGCCCATTCTGTCTATGTATCGTCTCTCTCTCTCTCTCTCTCTCTCTCTCTCTCTCTCTCTCTCTCTCTCTCTCTCTCCCTCCCTCCCTCCCTCCCTCCCTCCCTCCCTCCCTCCCTCCCTCTCTCTCTCTCTCTCTCTCTCTCTCTCTCTCTCTCTCTCTCTCTCTCTCTCGCTCATTTGTGTCTTTGCCCACCTCCACCTCCTGACTATGACCCACTCATTTCCCTCTATGCCCTGCCGATTTCTGTGTAAGCTCAACCCAATTCTGTCTATGCCCCGCTAATTTATAGCCATGTCCGCCAATCTATGTCTATGCCCCACACATTTCTGTCTATTTCCACATGCATTTATATTATATCCGCCCATTTCTGTCTATGTCCCGCCAATTGTTTTCTATGCCCCGCCCATTTCTGTCTATGTCCCGCCTATTTCTGTCTATTCCCCGCTCATTTCTGTCTATGCCCCGCCCGTTTCTGTCTATGTGCAGCCCATTTCTGTCTGTGCCCCGCCCATTTTTTCTACAATGTACGCGCATTTGAATCGATGTTAACACTTTCAACACTGAAATCCCAGAGTCCCAATTTCAAGGTCACTATTCAGGTCAGTTGATCCCTGAACTGGTGACTATCAATTTCGAGAAAACTATACAGATAAGCTGTTTAATATTTAGAAACTTATATCGAGTGTGCCTTTGGTGTCTGTGGCTGTTACAGCTTCCAGTCTCAAAATCATCTTTATTGCATTATAGATTCATCAGGCACATATAATTCCAACACTTTCCTTGTCTCTTTCACAACGGAGCTATGTAACTGTGATTGTCACATCAGCTTACAAGCTGACATACGAGCGTTAGATCGGACCCATTTGGTGAGTATCCCACCCACCCCTCTCTTTGCCATTTCTATGGAATCGCTTTGTAAACAATGCAATTTTTTAAACTTTCAGGTCTTTCAACAACATAGGAATAAGTCAACAGGAAAAGATACACATCTTAAATCAACAATAAGATAAGATTTCTTGAAATCGATGCATTCTATTCAATTCTTCGTCTTCCCCATACAGTTTTCTGACAAATGGCATCATTTCATCCAAAAATGTAAATAATTATGTTAATAGATTGATTAACTTATTGATGAATTGATAATACACACGCTCGGCTGTACTATGGTTGCCACATATGCGTTTATCTAGTTCAATGGAGGAATCCAGCGTTGGCTATGCCCCGCCCATCTCTAGCTGAGCTCCATCCACGCTTTGACCGTGTTGAGATCGATCGATCCCTGAACTGCCTAACTATCAATTTTCAGAAAACTATACAGGTAAGCTGTTGAGTGTTTTGCAACTAATTTGTCTGGGTGCTGTTGCCGCTTATGGCAGCAACAGTGTCCAGTCAAAGTAGTTTTAAACTATTCAACATAATGTTTATTAAATAGTAAATATATACAATTCGTACAACCACACTTAGTCCGTCATCAATTAAGAATATAATAAGTGCTCGTGGCGAACTTTAATTGATTATGACGTCATCTTGCACATCACGTTGTTGATTAAGATGCCATATGATGGATAAACTGGAAAGGTCCATTAAATGATGAATCTGATTTGGCCTGCTAATGAGTAAGAACAGCGGTGTGCAATTGTGTGTGTTCTGTAGCCTCCGGGAATGCGCGCTGGTCCAACGGATACTCCCGTTCCGCAGTACCGCTAGTGTGTGGTGCGTTGGACAGGGATGCTGGTTAGCTGCGGGTTTCGGGGTTGCAGATCCGGTGTTACGCGCTGCCGGAATGTACAGAGGCCCAGTGGGTGGCGCCGTGCGACCTTCGCCGCTGAAGTTGAACCTCACGGTCTCATCCTCGCTGTTGGTGTCACCGGTGTGACAGTCCCAAAGCGCCTTTTAGAGCTGGGACGTAATTAAATAATACAATAATTACTAAATACAGCAGTCAAACAATCGTACTCGTTTTCTGCTACCTCGGAGAAGTCTAATACATTGGACCAAGTTGAGGACTCGTTATTGTGGTCCTCGATAAAGGTACCTCGCAGAGTCAGATCCGTGAGGCATCCCCACAAAGGAGGGTCCTAACGCGGCTATTTAGCAAGTTTAAAATAAACCAAATTAACCTCTGCAAACATTTTTTGTTGTGAGAGGAAAGTGACTCGCGCGGGTCTCTGTCACAGGAAAATGTCTACAATGCCGAAGCGGAAGAAGAGAGATGGCAAAAAGGGCCACGCTCTTGTTAAAACCATATTATGTGAAAGAGTCAACCAAGTGAAATTATACGTTTAATGTGATGCCCGCTGTTTTACGAGAAGATAGGGTGGATGATTTCCGTAGACTTCAACACCGCCACATTATATACATTCGAGGATTCTGTATTGCTAGACGTCGCTTTATTCACGCGGTCCTTCTGCTACATCCTACTCTATAATTTAGTTTTCGGATCCAGATCTAGGTTTAGCCGCAAATGGCAATGTAAGCTAACTGTTTTAAACATATAAGTCTGACAGGCAAGAATGTTTGGTGACCAAAAGGTCACCCTACGGAACGTCTCCCTCAGTTAGACAGTGTGCGCAAATATCATGAGATGAAAGCTCCAGAATCATATAACAATCCCGTTACCGTCGCATCACGATCACATATAACAGCACAAGGACAAGTCACAGTACATAAGTGTTGATAAGCACACACAAGTATATGGTGGGGCATAAGAGACAGATGCCCAACTACAGTGACATTCCCGTGAGGGTGTAGTGGGTTCTAAGACCGCACCCAGTCACTTGTGGAGTTAAGTGGAGAGCTGAATCCTGTCCGTCACCAATGTTTTGGGGACGGATCATTTGAGATCCGCACCCGTGGAGCTAACATTTACCTGATGCTAGGGTTATGTAATATCGCCCAGAGATGCACTGCAGGCCAGTAACTATAATATTGTCGCAGTGCTTCCTACTTTGGCGGGGTTTTCTAACTAACCAGTATCCATATATATATATATATATATATACAAGGGGGTGGGGTGGATGGGTGGATGGGTGGGGAGGTGTATGCGGTGATCATCAGTTTATTTCTAGCCGCACTGTAACCCCAGTAGTTCTAGAGTCAACTCTAAATAACGTGACGATGGAAAGTCCAGGAAATTAATAAGCTCGAAGGCTGGTGGAACGTAGACAGAGACAATTACTCAAATAATGGAGGCCTAAAGGTATACGTCCAATGTATATAGTCTAGTCGGTGTGCGGTGTTACATATCCGCTACTCCCGGAAAGGAGACTAACGCAAAATGTCTCCTACCGAGTAATCGTCCCTACACCTATAAACATATCCTATCGAGCTAGAATAGTCCAGGTTTAGTCGACGCATGTCATGTTCACATAAAGAGAATATGAACAGCGACCTCAGTGAAAAGTTGATGCTGTGCGGGGAACACTTTGGTGCGGATGTTGATGCTGTATAGTGCAACCTAGTGATACTGCAGTCCAAGAGTTTTAATATGAAATAAACAAAACATATAACATGGATGGCTACCGCCATATCACTAACTTTGCATAATATAGTAACAGAAAGTCACATGACCTTGAAGGTGCTTGTGAACACAAAAAAATAAGAAAAATATATACATAATAATAAACTATAAAATGCTGTCTCAAGTGACCGGGAGGTACCTATTTGTTATCAGCACCTGCTACACAAAAGCTATACAATAATACTATAATAATGACAGAGTACCTATTAGTCATCGGTACAGAAAAAGTTCTAGAGTCACAATAGCTGTAGTGTAACACAAACGTAACACGAGATGGCACAATGCGGAAGTTGGCTGCTAAGAAAAACAGCAAGCGAGCTGCAGATGTGGCTCATTCTCAGGAAAAGTGAAGAAGACCGTTTGCAGAAGCAGATGGCTAGTAGATAGTCATGTCCACATAAATAGTTATTAAATTAAATGATGTGTCAAAAGTTCCGTACTGATCCAAAAGGCCCATCCGCATGAATGGTCCCTTTGCGGAAGTAGTGGATTGGGCTACCTGGTACCCTAGAGAGGACGAATGCTCAAAACCGAATGGCACCGCATCAGCTGTCTAGTATCTGCTTACAAGAGTTGAATGGTGACCTAACTAAAATAAGTCTATACAATTAGTTTACCTAAACAGACCGTCAAGTATGCTAGATAAAAATGAGCATACGAAAATACCAGACATAGAGACAGCCTGATGAACTTTCAAACGCGGGACTTCCGGAGGTACCACACATACTTTTTGGGTGAGAACTCGTAGCCTCGCACAGGCCGTCGTCACTGAATCCTTGCAAGAGGCAAGTGCCTCGCATGGGCCTCCGTCACAGGAAAATGCTGCCACCGCTTAAAGCGGAAGAAGAGTATTGGCCAAAAAGAGCCTACTCTAATATTCAACCAGAAATGCTATAAAGAAAAGACCATACCTAGTGAAATTATGACTATAATGTTGCGTGCTGTTTTACGTGAAGATGGGACGAGCGACTCCCGAGGGATTCCCACGTCACCGTCTTATGTATCTTTAAACATGCTGAATTAGTAGGTGCCGCTTTTATTTATGCAGGCCTTCTTCTATGCCTAACCTAACATTTAGTTTTTAGAGACAAGAACTATTTTAGGCCGCAAATGGCGAGTGCCTACATAACTTTTGGATACGGCTGCCGTTGAGAGCGGATGCCCTAAGACATCAACACTCAAGACAGTGTCATTTGTGTTATTTCGCAAGACCTCCGAGCTTGCTGAGAATCCGGAGATTTTGCTTCATAACCACATAAAATGTCACATGATAATGGTTACTTTTCACCAAAGCAAATTTAGGCAACTATTCTATCGTTATGGTGGGGTTAAGAGAGATGAATACCCACTGTGAAGGTCCTTCCCGTGCGGGCGTGGCAGATTCTAACATCTTGCCCAGACATTCTTAGAGAATTCGGTGGGGATGCATATCTCGCCCGTCACCAGGTCCTATGGAGCCAACCGTTTAACCTGATGCTAGGTTTAAACGCAGGTTGCCCAGTTATGTACTACAGTGCGGGGGAGACTTCCTAAAAGATGAGAAAGAAATTAATAATTATAATATGTTTTCGCTGTGCTTTCCACATTGGCAAGGATAACTAACTACTAGGTATCAGAAGATACACGGGAAGTGTATGTGACAGCACACCCTGGTCATCACCGCTCGGAAACCCCAATAGTTTCCCAGGGTCGGATCAGTCCATGGTGCGGAGAGGGACATCCAAACAATTAAGAAGCTATAAGACTCAGTGGAACATGAAGAGAGACAATAACTTATAAATATGAGGCCCAATAGGTATGTTGGCCAATTTTACACAACCTTGCCGGAGTGTGGGGCTAAATTATCGCAACTACCACAAAAGGAGCATACAACATGTATCTCTTGATGAAGAAATTGTCTCTAATCATATTAAACCTATCCTATTGAGCTAAATAGACATGCTTTAGTCGGTAGCATGCCGGGCTAAACAGAGTTATAGCACGGACAGCGACCTCAGTGAAAAATTGTGTTTCCTACGTGCACTGCAGTCCTACGTTTTCTACAAATAAAGAAAACATATGAACGAATGGCTGCTTGCCATGTATAAAACTAACCAGTACAAGTAATACAATGTGAAATGATTAGAATGGTACATATAGTACAGGTTGTTGGGCCTACTACGGTGCGGTTAGTAAAAACACCTTACAGTAAAATAAGAATATATATAAACAGATAAAGCAATTATAACTAGCGGTCCTAAGAACGTTACGGTTCCTTTTAGTCACCGGGACCGTTTACAAAGATAAAGTATAATCATTAAAGTTGTAATTAACGGAATAATTAAAGATGTTAAGTATAGTTACTTGAATAGTCGGTAGCCATTCTTAACGATGGGCCATCGTGTTACTGAAATTGATACGTCACTGTTAGCGTGACATGAGTTGACGCGTTCTCTGGAAACTGGACAGTTCTCGCATGTCGGTTCCCGCAAACAGGATTCCCGTATGCAGTCCAGAACGGGGGCGGAGCGAACTCAGGACAGCAATCACAATGTAAGAATGTCTAACGAACAGCCAGTAAGTTCTACAATAACATTACGGCTAGGAAGAAAGTTCCCGTACACCGATGGTACGGATGAAAGTTATGAACAACCCATTTATCAGCGGGGGTTGTCGAATATGGATGAAGATGTATAACTAAGCTTAATGGTGTGGGGTACGTCAGTTAGCTCTTAAGAAGTACCGAGAAAAGTTTAGTCGCTGCGGTCGCAAAGAAGTTTTAAATAAAACTGCACGACATCAGTGCGGGGGAGGTTGAAAAATCACTTTTTGGTGTGGCTGGCAGATCCGGCGAGTTATTCATCAAAGAACATCGCTGCCTCTACATCTGTAGGATCACATATTCAGGACTCACCGCAAGATTGTGTTCTGAGTTAGTTCTTTATTCAGTTGAGAACAATATTATCCAAAGTTTCCAAAAATGCTGCCGAACAACTGTTCGTGAGTTACAAAATTCTTTTAAGGAGCGGTGGGTTGGGTGGCTGCCGCAAGCTACGGGACAGATGCTGACCAAGACCGAAGTGATTTATTTGATACTGTCTTGGCTGATCGTAGCTGCTTTTGCAGATCCAACCTGTTCGGCCCCTGGCCGAGGATGCTCTCGAGCTCTGAATTCCATCTCCGTTTACACTACTCGTGACGTCATAGGTGCAGGCCTCAACCAATCATCGGCCGAGCAATAGCCAATCAGAGCGCAGCTAATAATGATGCAGATGAATGTTCTAGAACATTCTAGAACTTCGGCGTACACATGGTTATGACGTCACTGCAATATTTTGAAGATAATCAAAGGAGTTTTCGGTATATAACTCAGCCATTTCAGATTTGGAAAGCCCGTCGAATTCTGGTCTTGATTGATACCGGATTCGGCGGGAACGGGTAAGTATAAAGGATTACATTGTACCTGCTCGGCACACTAAATGTGCTATCCTATCTTGGACGTGATATACGCGCTCTGTCTATGCAGTGGTAGGCCAATATATGCTTATAGCTGTACCCAGGGGTGGGGGGGGGGAGTGGGGGTGGGGGTGGCGTGTTCAGGGAACGAATCCAGGACGGGCGTCGCGTACCCAGCTTAGCCGGTATGGCTGGCACCTGACCGGTCAATCCGAACTACACCTTATATATATATATATATATATATATATATATATATATATATATATATATATATATATATATATATATATATATATATATATATATATATATATATATATATATATAAATCAAACTATATATCTACAATACATATCACAACAAGGGTGAGACAATGAATTACATATGCATGCCGATATATGACGGCATGCATATAGTGTGGCCCGTTATCGCGGATTCGTACGGATGGATGGCTTTCGTCATCCATATATCCGTCCTGTTGTCTGAAACAGGAAGAAAAATAATAAGAGAAATGTCATATAATAATAATGTTAATCATTAAAAGGTCATCAGGCAGACCCAGCAATAGCTGTATTAGTATTGAAATAAAAAGACATGTTCGCTGTGGTATGCTGTGTACTTACACCGCATAAGGTGTGTTTGCAGCATAGAAATCTGCAGCGATTACTTTGGTGATACACAGCTATGCAGCAATTATCATAGCGCTGTAGGATGACCTTCGTCAGCCTAGAGAGAGGGTTTCAATTTTAAAAACTTTAATAACCAATAAAAATATTATTATAAAAAATAAGCATAATATTTCATTTTTCCACACACTTCATCAAACATTCTGCTGCATCCTTGACAATAATGACCACAAGTGTTAGCCAAAAAGTTACCCCAGCGGGTTTGGGTTCCACGATCTGTATATGCTGGTCGTGTTGTGTGGTTTTGAACTGCCGATATATTGCTGATGATATTTTCCGTTCTAGTGTCTGATGAGGTAGCAGATAAATTTGCAAAGGTTCTATCTAACGCACGTGGTGTTGATGTGTGACTGGTGATGGCGACTGTCGTGGTGCTGGGTGTCCAGGCCATCTCTGTCGCGGTGGCTGCTGTCATCATGGTGGTAGTCGTGGTGGTGGTGGTGGTAGTTGCAGTGGCAGTGGTGGTAGTTGCGGATTTACTTCTATGGAAAGCTGTGATGATGCGTGATGAGGTGGTGGCGGTTGCTGCAGTGGGTTTCCTGATCTTTGCGGACTGGATAAGTTTGCTGGCGGATGTATGTGGCACTGGGCAGATATCTGGTTGGTGCACGACGTGATGTTTCCCAGAGTACACTTTGTCCGGTGTGGTGGCCTTGTGGATGGCTGGATCTATGGATGCGGTGTGGTGAGTGCTGGTCCGGTGCTGGTGACGGAGACGGCTGTGGAGGTGGTGCTGCGCAATGGTGTTGTTGCGGTGCGGATCTCGTTGGCTGTTTCCTCGTCAATGGTTACGTCCGGTGGCGATGCGGAACTATCGGAAATGTCAGGTAATGTTTGTGAATTCCTAGGCATTGTTATTGGCACACTTAACACGACTGAAGCTGGACGGATGACTTCTGATGCTGATGTAGCCAAAACTAGTGATGCTGCCAGTGTGGTTGTTACTGATGCTACTGGTGTGGTGTCTGCTGAGGTGGTGGTGACTTCTGAAATGGTTGCTGGTGCGGCTACATAAGTGTACTCTTATAAGTGTCTCAGAAAGGCGGGACAGAGGTACTTATAGCGAGGATGTACCAAGACGGGGGGGGGGGGGGGAGGGGGGGGGGGCGGGCTGTCGTAACTTGAATCAGACCATCATCGAATTTCACGTTCTGTGCCTATCTCGTACTAGCTACCGACGACAGACTGTGGTTATCAGGCTCTCTCAATAAAGAAATCTGTTCTTACGTGTAACTAGTGTCATTCCGTTTACTGTTGTTGTTAATACCACCTCAAGGGGTGGGGGTGTGCCTTGCTGCGCGGGGTGGTGATGTTCTTGATGTTGTTATCCTTTTACATGTGTAGTTTCCACATGACTGTGGAAGCTGTGCGCATAGGGCGGAAAAATGTTGATCTGTTCCTTGTATGTAGTAATACCTGATATAGGAACGTCTGGCGTCGAATGTGATGTTGGTCATGCGATGCAGTGGGTGATGTTTAGTTTCCCATGCAGAATATGCCGAGTCTGTTGATTGTGGATGTTACGCGTGCGGAGAGTAATTAGCTCACCGCATTCATGCGGTGGGGACTGTTGCGGATTCTTATGTTACTATCCTTTTATGTTACAAAGGATGGGTGCAAGCGGATTTAATTTGATATTGATGATCATGGGTGGTAATGCCCATGTTGTGGGTGCGGTGGGGTGTAAATGTTTATGTTATACCTCCAATAACCAGATATGTAGGTTTGGTATATGCAAAATTTTTAAATGACGTATCCAGCCCTGAGGACATGTATGTTTTTGTAGCTTCTGCTGTGGTGTCCTTGCTGTTCACGCGGGGGGGGGGGTGTGTGTGGTGGGTGGGGGTGGAGGTGGTGGCGAGGCGTTTGTGAAGTGGGGTGCCTCTTGCGTGGGGGAACATTTGGTACTCTGTCATAGTTTTTAAAAACAGGCTGCCTCCGCGCCCACCATCGGACAAGGTGCCAAGCAAGGTGTGGAAGGCCACCTCTCCTGAAGCAGCGAACTCGCTCATATCTGAAGATGGACAGTCAACAGACGACGGGTGGAGTGTGAGAAGGATGAGGTGTGTGATGTCCGAGCTGGGTGCGGAAATTAGGGACGCCAGTTGGAGTGGGGGTGGTGTAGCGGATGCAGCTCGGATGGGGGGTTCCAGTGGTGTTGGGGGTTGGAAGGGGGTTCTCCGAGCTGCACGGTTTTCCTGTTGTTCGTAACAGGCCAATACCTCATCAAACTTCTTCAATTCCATGCTATTTATTACATTTCCACCCCGCCGGCAGCATGGCTTGGGGCAGCCTCAGCCTCCACTTGTGGCAACTCTATAATTGGGGTAATAGCATGAAGTGGGTGGGAATGGGAGAGATCGGCGTAACAACTTTTCCATCCTTCCCTTTGGACAGTACAAACGAGAAAGTCTTCAGATACGCCTTCCCAGACTTGGTAGACCCGCTATGAGGAGGGAGAGGGCGAGTACATGGCTCACCATCCTCCTCAGCATTAGCCGTTTGTTCACCCAACACCTGGCTTGGTAGGAGAGGGCCTGAACTGGCACCGAAGTGCTCTGCATATCTCCGTAGATACATCGGTCTGGGTACCAGTGTTATGTGAACCGCTTAGTCCGAGCTCTGGCACCGGGTCATCGCTTACACATGGTTTAAGATGATCGAAGTGCATGACTGAGGTCATGTATGTTTTTGTAGCTATATGTATGCAAGAACTGAGCGTGGGCGTGGGTTCACTTCGTGTTCGGGGCCCACACCAAGCGCCACTTGTAGCCTCCTGGCATGCGCGCTGGTCCTTCGGATACTTCTGTTCCACTGTACCACCAGTGATGGTCCTACAGCTCCATTTAGGGTTTGGACGTGTTAAATAATACAATAATTAATATATGCAGCAGTCAAACAATCATACTCGTTTCTGCTGCCTGGGAGAGGTCCAGTACATGGGGCCAAGTTGATGACTCGTCATCGTTGTATTCGCCAGAGGTACCTCACAAAGTCAGATCCATGAGGCATCCCCGCAAAGGAAGGTCCTAACACAGCTACTTAGCAAGTTTAATACAAACCAAATTAACCTCTACAAACATTATTTGTTGCGAGAGGAAAGTGCCGCACGCAGGCCTCCATCACAGGAAAATGCCCACAACACCGAAGTGGAGGAAGAGAGATGGCAAAACGGGCCACTCTCTTGTTAAACAATATTATGCAAAAGAGTCAACATAGTGAAATTAAATGTTTAATGAGATGCACACTGTTTTACATGAAGATGGGTTGGATGATTTCCGTGGAATTCAACACCGCCAGCTTATATAAGTTCCAAGATTCTGTATTGGTAGATGCTGCTTTATTTATGTGGTCCTTCTGCTAGATCCTACCCTATCATTTAGTTTTCAGGTCAAAATCTAGCTTTAGCTGCAAATGGCAATATAAGCTAACTATTTTTAACATATAGGTCTGACGGGTGAGAATGTTCAGTAAACGAGAGGTCACCTTATGGAACAACCCCCCTCAGTTAGACAGCATGCACAAATATCATAAGGTGAAAGCTCCAGAATCATATAACGATCCCGTCACCATCGCATCACGATCACATATAACAGCACAAGGACAAGTCACAGTACATAAGCTTTGATAAGCACATGTAAGTTTAGGGTGGGGACAAAGATGCGGTTATCCAACTATCACGACCTTCCCGTGAGGGTGTGGTGTGTTATAAGAACGCACCCAGTCACTTGTGGAGTTAGATGGAGAGTTGAATCCTGTCCATCACCAGAGTGTCGGGAACGGATTATTTTAGATCTGCTTACATTTACCTGATGCTAGGGTTATGTAATATCGCCCAAAGATGCACTACAGGCCAGTAACTATAATATTTTTCGCAGTGCTTCCTACTTTGGCGGGGGTTTCTAACTAACCAGTATCCATATATATATATATATATATATATATATATATATATATATATATATATATATATATATATATATATATATATATATATATATATATATATATATATATATATATATATATATATACATGGCTGCTGTGGGGGTGGGTGGGTGGTGGGTGGTGGGTGGGGGTAGGGGTGGGTGGGTGGCTGGGAAGGTGCACGCAGTGATCATCACTTTATTTCTAGCCGCACTGGAAGCCCAGTAGTTCCAGAGTCAACTCTAAATAGCATGATGGAGGGAGGTCCAGCCAATTAATAAGCCTGAAGGCCAGTGGAACGTAGTGAGAGACAATTACTCAAATAATAGAGGCCTTAAGGCCAATTTATATAATCTAGCCAGTGTGTGGTGTTGCATATCCACTATTCCCCGAAAAGAGACTAACTCAAAATGTCTCCTACCGAATAATCGTCCCTACTACCATAAAGCTATCCTATCAATCTAGAATAGTTCAAGTTTAGTCGACTGCATGTCATATTCGCGTAATGAGAACATGAACAGCGACCTCAGTGAAAAGTTGATGCTGTGCGGGGAACAATGTGGTGCGGATGTTTTTGCTGTATAGTGCAACCTAGTGATACTGCGTTCCAAGAGTTTTTATACAAAATAAACAAAAGATATAACATGGATGGCTACTGCGATATCACTAACTTTGCATATTACAGTTACAGAATTTCACACGACCTTGACAGTGCTGAGGCACAACAAATATGAATAATATATACATAATAATAAATTATAAAATGCGGTCTCAAGTGACTGGGAGGTTCGTATTTGTCATCAGTACCTGTTACACAAAAGCAATATACATAATAATATAATAATTCCAGAGTATCTATTAGTCATCGGTACGGAAAGAATTCTAGAGTCACAATAGTTGGCTCAATTAGCTATTACTCGGTTAATTTTAAAATAGTAAAGAGTTCTGGAATCTTCCCTTCATTCCGGCCATGATCGAGATCAAGAACGGAGAGAAAGGTGCAATTTAAAGTGATTACGTTTACCAAATCTGTACAAAATAAGATGCTATTTCTCCTCAACGCTAACATGCGTTGGGTAGCAATCTCTGCCGCCCATGCATGACCGCTAGGCGATCTCGCTGACTTAGCCATTTTATCAACCTCTCGTATATGACCTTATACACGTATATTGTCCTAACCAGTGAGCCATGCTTGGAATGTACCCGGCCCGGCGGTTCCATAACAAGACTGGCTGGGATGACCCGTACCTTAATAATAATAATAATAATAATAATAATAATAATAAGCTTTATTTTATGAAGGTAAACCAATCAGTTATAAATAGCTGGTGTTCCCCGGGGCCTTCAATCTATTCTACTATTATTCACATATTTACATATAATACATGGTTTTCTATATACAATATGTACATATAATATACTGTACATATTTACATTGTATGCCTTGACCGGTCGATTCGCACTACAGTTCTTAGTTAGACGAGCCCGTACACGATTATATTTTGATTGGATAAAATATGTTTAAAATTGTAAAAAATTAACAATTACACACCTTGTAAATATGGGATTGTCACGTGGGAAGTCATGACACCGCGGGATGTCTTATAATTCACGTAAGAGCCAAAAAGAAATTAAGTTTTGAAAATACCAGGTGAGCTAAAAGTCCAGGTGACAATTCTAAACTGGAATGTTGGGATGACTAAGAATCATCTATGTACGTGGCGACCACCTGTTATTTATAAATATGTGTCAATCATTGGGACAGTGGAAAGTCGAGCCAGCCAGGTCATCTCTTTATATGTAATAGAAGTGTACTAATATTAAATGAATAGGATGCTGTTTATAGCGTAACATAACCAGCAGATGAGATTAATATGATGATGGTAGAAATTGGATGATTTAATTGGAAATGATTCTATGTTCTGAGTTGATGTGTATTTGAAAATGATTTAGTTAAAAGTTGTTGCTGCTTAGCCGGCATTCACTTTTATGATATTCAGCAGTTGTTGATAGTTGTTGTTTTGGAAATAATTAATGTTTAGTGGCTAGTGTTGGGATCATAAATTATGAGAATAAATTGAATGTGACTAACTGACACAGTTGATGACGTAAGCAGACTGGTATTTGATCGTGGGCTAGAACAACACCATCTGGTAATGAATCATCCAGCACGTGTGCCTAGCACCCTAGAATTCTTGAGGCTTCTTCATTAATACGCAATGGACAGGACATGGACGTCCTTTAGGAATCCATAATAGAATCGAAATTAATTGATAAACTATATGCCACTCATTTTATGGCATGCATAAACAACACATACCTTAAAGTTGGTAGCTAGCTGACAGATCGCATCAAATCAGAACCAGTTCCCACTGCTTTGAATATATGAAGCACAATCTTCATGGAAGAATTGGGTAGAGTATGATTGGTTAGAATGACGTCATAACCAATCAAGACCAACCAGACTCTGTAGTAAAGAATTATAAAGAATAGAGTAGTGCGCCAGAGCAAGTGAGGGAGGAATCACTGATTGGTTGAAAGGACCAATCAGTTATCAGGTCATAACTTCTAGGAAGAGATAAGCAGAATTTGATTGGTGACGTTATTGCTTGGCAAATCAAAGTGTGGTTATCGGGTACCTAGAAGAGTTGTAACAATAGGTTCTGAGAGAAATTGTATGTTTCTGGGAAATGAGCAGAATATTGGAAAGTCCGAATTTAGGGCTATATAAGAAGGTACTTCTCTCAGAACAAATCTTTCTTTCGGATTCACTCGATCTGAACCTTTCGACTTACTCGATAGGATTCGTGTTGTTCCAAGCATTGCTGCTATGCCTAGCGAGCTTGATGAAACAGAATAGATTAAGATAGGAATAGGTTAAGTTAGGAATGATAGTTTATGTACAAGTTGATTGTACAAAAGTATTCTTTGTAGAGCGATCTTTCTCAAAACCATTCATTGTATTATAAGTGTAAATACAGCTTTAATCTTACGCTTATGTAAGACCAGTCGTTTGTTAGTTTATTAGAGAATCTAGTTGAGCTGGAAGACACACCCAGTCCGTACCAGGATCTTAGATCAGTCAGATCAGGCCCAGCAGTCTGAAATAAATATAGTCTAATTACCATCTGTCAAACGAGGCGAGCCGACTGCAGATACTTCGCCCCATCTCACTATTGGCGACGTTGTCGCAGCAACACCTATACAGTTTCCGGTAGCGAGTGGGCGCGACCACAATTCTTATCGTCGTAGATCTTAGCAACTGTTCTTGAAGGCCACGCCCCACGATCCGAAATCTTCAACCTGTTCGATGTAACGCAGAGGTTGGTGTCCCGAGATTACAAAACTAATAACATATTTTATCAGCACACTTGGTGTCACTTATATGGTATGCATGTTCTGCACTTGATGTATTCCTCATAACGCAGGTTACTGGGCCACTATTGCTCTAACACTGGGCCAGTGCTACACGGCATTGATTAAATACTTGCCCGTAACCTGCATTATCACGACTGCATCGACGACGTTTCGGCCCATTACATTATTTTGAATACATAATCTCTATTTGCTACAACATAGGCCTATTAATCCCTTGTGTATTTCACGACTTCGGTACATTTGTGAAGTCACGTTAATCATTATAATGGGTGATAAATCGCGACATTGATTGGGTTAATATGGTCTGCTTTATTGCCCTATAAACTGCCGCATCGCGTCTCCATCCGGGTACTCAAACACGTCGTGTTACATAAAGTCATAACTTGAAGAATAATATTATGTGGCATTCATGCCACCAATTTTCTTGCCGTTTCCAGTATATTGATAGCTAGTCCATAAAACACACACGACTATGCTTGCTTGAATTGTATATGGGATCACCGTTGGGTGTTGTCATGGTGAATATTTAAAGCCTATTGTCATCAACAGGTTTTATTTCTCTATTTGTTCGGACAGTTTAATCTGTGCATGTAGACGTGAGTTCTGGAAGCTTATTGAATTATTAATACTTTGAGTGTCGCACTACAGACTCCATTATATGGGAATTTAATTGTCTAGAAATGATTTTGTTTGGAGATTGCTTTACAGGGAAGCACATGTTGAATAATATTTTAACAAGCTTCGATATAATTGCGAGACTGGACAAGTGAGCAACCAGCTGCCTGACTGACTGACTAACAAACTGATCAAATGACTGACCACCCGACTGACCGACCGACCGCCCGACCGACCGACCACCGACCAACCAACCAACACACCAATGACAGACCGAACAACCAACCAACCAACCGACCGACTAACTGAGCTACTGACTGACTAGTCGACCAATAATCCAACTAACTGACTTATCTATGTTGGCTGTCACAAGTAAACATCCGTAGTAAAGGGATCTGCTGTCCGCTATTGTTCTCCTGTCAAAAATGATTGATGGTTGTAGGTCACGAGTTCAGGTGCATTTGTTGGAGAACAATAGTGTACAGCCGGTCCACTCCAGTCAAAAATGATTAATGGATACATGAGGTCATGTCCAATTCACTATCGTTCTAGATGAGCAGGTGGACGCTATTGTTCATGGAGGTGGTCGCTATTGTTCTAAATGTCTGGCTAGACACTATTATTTAAATGGCATGTGTGAATGCATAGATTAATGTGTTTTTAAATAGGTATTGACACACATGCGTAATGATGAGCATGCTCTGGCTGATCATGTTTAAGGTATTACTTAGGTGGGCAGCAGCATTGCCCACCCACCAAGATATTTTGAAACCAAGTGGATTCCTACCAGTCATTTATTTTTCAAAAACATCAGAGTGAAATACAGTGTTACGCAGGTAATATTTAAGTAAACTAAGTGATGTTGTACATATACTATTATATAGATAATAATCCTGCATCTATCGTATTTAAGGAGATATATGTCTTTAAAGTGGCAGTCATTTAATCATTAAATTTTCAAAAAATGTCATGGACGCAATTTTAAACAGGCGGCTACACATTTATACATGTGGCAACATGTGTATGTATATGCCCCTACACACACTACCACCGTGCCATGATTTAGATTTGAAAAAAATCAAAATGTTCAAATATTATATCTGATGAATATTCAGAAATTAACGCGAATTGAAACTTCCTATGTCAAATTAGTATTTAAAAATATTCACTTAAACTACCACTGTGCCAAGATTTGGGCTTGAAAAAAATCAGAAAATAACAGAATATTTTGAAACTAGCGCAAATTGTAGCTTCCTATGTCAAATTAGTATAAAAAAATAATCACTTAAACAACAAGTGCGCCATGATTTAGGTTTGAAAAAAATCAGAAAATAACATTTTATGACTTTTGTAAGATATATGGTATTAAATTGTGACAGTTGACCTTATCTCGACCAATCAGGATTTAGAACAATAGTGGCCAGTGGCCACCTGCATGAAGAATAGTGCACAGCCGGCCATTTAGAACAGTAGCATCCAGCGCACACTCATGAACAATAATGCACAGCCTGCACTAGTTCTGATTCACACCATTTGTGTATGACAGCATGGTTTAGGCATGACACTGATGTAATATGAGATACTGCTAGTTATATGTTGTGCTCCTGTGCGCATGCATGTGAGTGCATGCCCCCAAGTATGTGCTTGCCCGTGTGTGTATCCTTGTGCGTGTGCAGGTGTCCCCATGTGAGAGACCCATGTGTGCGTGCATGTTTGTCCCTGTGTGCGCCCTTGTGTGCATACATGCTTGCCCTGTGTGCCCATGTGACCTGTGTGCATGCGTAAAAACATGATATCATTCCATTAGTATGCACGCATATTGCAATGCGATATTGGGGCAACAGTATAAGGGGCAGTGTCCAAATAATACCCTTTTTTATTTTATCTTATTTTGTTGACATCAAAGCAAAATAAGAAAATACTATATAATAAACTAAATTGTTATTATTAATTATCCATTGGATTTTTGTCTCATCTTTTCTGTCATTCTTAGAGTTAAATGTTTCACTTTCGCATCATTTCTGTCACATTTTCTTAGCGTCCATAGTATATGCTTCATGTCTACACATCTTGAACGATAATATAAGAAATATACACAATAATAACCACATGTTGTCGTCAGTGCCAGTTGAACATGTTCAGTATTATAGGAATAAATATGCGCATGATGCCCATTGCATACATTTGATATCATTCTTCTGTTTGAAGGGCATCTTCCATAAGGGTCACAATATTCTGCTTTTCCGCTCGATGCATAATAAACCGTGACCCAGTGCTGCCCGCCTTTATTACTGGGATGCGTGTTTGTCACTAATAAAGATGGATGATATTTATTATGAAAAGATACATTGTCAATTGGAAAATCTCCGAGGAAGTGTTCACACATTTTGTCATCACCAAATAATAGATGCTCTATTTCAAATGTATTCAGCATTTTTTAATAATCTGTTAGTACATTAAAGTCTGATCCGATTTCTATCGTATTATCAAATTCAGCATAGCAAATCACGTTTGTTGTATCAGCTAGTGCTTTGCTAAAATCTCCTAAAGATCCATTACGTGTAGGATATAGGTGCTCCAAATCAGCTAAATCAGGTGTAAAATCCCAAGCAAATAGTGTTGTGCCATATCTGAAGTGCGCTTTATCAATCTGGTACCCGCCATCTTTAAATAGCAGTCCAGTACCACTGAACAGCGAAAAGTAGGCATCAGAGTAAATGTCGTCACTAAATGATGGGCATATTGGTGATGTTGTCACCTCTTCCCCATTAATATAGCATGTAGTGTAGGTAGTTTTATTATTATAAAACCTGAATGGGGTTTAAGTAACAACACCATTATAAGCGTCATTTGGTACAAAACCGAATAATGCTCTTGCAGGAAGCTGTCCGATAAATATATTATCTCTATCCATGCTCATAACTCCACTTGGCAGCATAAAGGTTTTACATACAACACGACGAATAGGGTATTTAGCACTCGTCTTTCTCAGAGTAACCACATGTGATACTAATGGATCAGAGGATGGTATAACTTTACGTACAAATAAGTTAGCCGACAATAATTTCAGCTTAGGTTTCAAATCATCTGTAGACATAATGACGAATGCATCTTTACTCCGCTGCAGGTGTAATCTCAAATCAATGGATCTGATCAGAAATTGATCCTGCAGAAACATATCAGTGTGTATGCGACCAATTAATTGCACTGTCTTACTTTCAGCCATCATTTCTCTGCATGCTTGAAATCCTAAGTTAGTATCAGTGACATTATCAAATTCACCACCATTGTCCATTTGCCATCCAGGGAGGATGCGCATCGCTTCCATAATTAAGCAGTGTTTCAGAATAAGCGCGGTAAGCAAAATTTTGTTTCGGGTCACTGACACGTTCTCCATTCACTTGTGTGAACATCATATGAAGGGGATTATTCACATCTTTTCATCAACTGAGAGCCATGTCTCAGTACCCGCTGCATCTAGCTTTCTTGACTTAACCTTACTCGAGATGTAAGACTGGGAAAGATCTAAATATCTATCCAAAGATCCGCTGATGTAAAACTCGATCGGTCCAGAAACTGATAAGCTCAATACAGGTTGAAACTGTTCCCATTTTGCCGACTCCAATGTCATTACTATGGGACATGTCTGAAAAAGGTCTCTTTGTCTTGCTCCATGCATATATCTGTATGTAACTTTGCCTAGTAATAGTAAGCCAGTTCCTGGGATATAGTACACTTGAGATTCCCACTTGCCACTCACCATCTAATGACAATGGCGTCTGTAGCTGTGTTCTAAACTCAGATATCTTATTGTTAGGATAGTACTGCATACTACTATTGCTCAGAAGAGTCATGTAAAACTGGTCCTCGTTCATTCTCCAAAGATGGTTGCGGCATCTTTAACATCTTAATGCACGGACTGGATAATATATACCCTAAGCAACCACTCAGAAGCGATATCCAGATACTTGGCTGATCATTCTGTATACTCAGATTCACGATACATGTAAAGATCATGATATAAATGATTATGACTTGCGCTAGGTATACTCCCACCTCCTTTGGTACACATGAACCCATTATGCACCACATTCCCTGATCTGAACGTCTCTCTATATTCTCGTACATTATTAATGGTGTATAGTGTTGAGCTCAGTAACCCACGAGTTAAACTTGGAGAGATAGTCGAGCCACTTGATGTAATATTCACATACTTTCTTAGCTCCCTTCCTACTCTTAATTATCTGTTCCACTGTGTATTCGCTATCTTCTTTCATGCCACCAATTTTCTGAATCTCATCGCGATAAAAAGTTCCAATAATTGGATCACCCGAATAATCTTCCAATTTATATAATATCGGATATTTGTCAGAAAGAACATCATTCACCTTAAACAATTCACGGCTCCACTGACCATGATATGCCTTCATCAAATGATCAACATGAATCGGTGGCATACGTGTGCTGGTGTGTACAGTTTTATTGTACGATGTGACTAATCTAGGTATTATATCATTCCAGGCATGAGAGTAGAGTCACCTACAACTTACCCAAGCTCATCAGCGACACTGACACTCAAATGACATACAAAAAGGCCCTCAGGGAGCAGATAGCTAACATCGATATCAGCTCCAATCCATACGAAGCCCTAACCAAAATACTGATATCTATGGAATCATCAGCTACTAGCACCATAGGTGTTCTAAAAACAACAGAACTAGGTATACAGACGACCCTCTCATAGGAAAACTGTCAGCAGAACAGAAAGCATTATGTCTGCACACCTATCAAAGTGGCCAAAGTGAAGATCGCAACAAATTATGCCAGGAACACAATAACATTCTGCATCACATTAACGAACACTTAAAAGATCTTGCTATCCAACAAGCAGACACCCTAGCAGATGAAATCACTGCCACAGATGACTGCCACAAAATGTTTCGGGTGGCGCGAGCCCTGAGAGTTGCTGACTACACATCACCACTAACTGTACAGAACTCTGAAGGGTACTTTATTGGGACTGACCAGGGCAAAGCCGAGGCAATTCGAGAATTGTTAAAGGAACAGTTCACTGACCACGATGATGAGCCCTTGCATTCATTCTCAGGAGACCCCAGGCCATTACTAGCACCAATTAATACAGCAGAGGTTGAGAAGGCAATTAAAGCCCTGAAAAATGGGCGTGCATCTGGACCTGATGGCATGACCAATGAACTATTCAAATATGCAAGTGCCATTATCTCAAACCCGATCACGTACATAATCAATTAAACTTTTATGCACCACCTTCCCATCGACACTGTAGGCCAAGGCATCCTTATCGTGCTACCCAAGACCAAGAAGCCACCTGCCCCCACCCCCTCCTAGCCAAGCGGTGGTCCAATATTACTCTATGCCGCATCTGAGACAAGATCGATGACTTCACCGGATCATGTCAAAGTGGCTTCAAACGTGGACGCAGCTGTGTAGACATTGTATGGGCTCAAAGCATGGCTGTGTCGGTAGTCATGTCCAAATACTGGGATTTCCACAAAATGGGGATTGCCATGTCACGAGCCTTCGACCCAATTAAACGCTCAAAGATCCTGGATGTACTATGCCAGGCCAGTTGCAATGAAGATGAGCTACGACTAGTGAGACTACTGCTTGCAGACACCAAGCTGAGAGTATGAGTCAAGTCAGTGAAGTCTGTAGAGTTTGAGACATCCCCTGTGCTCTTCACCTGTTACCTGCCTGCTGCATTGAAATCCGTGCAGGAAAACTCCACAAGAGCAAACCCGCCAGTGTCAATACTGGGCATGCCACTAGAGATGGAATATGACAATGATGCAGACTTTATAGCTGAGGAAAAGAAACCCCTTGACGAACTTCTCCCAATAGCTGCAAGCAAACTAAAAATTGAGAATCTCTTTATGAATGAATCCAAAACAGAGTTCATCCACATATACATATTTACAAAGCATGAAACTAAAGAAAATGATGATCCACTCCATGGCGGCGAACCATGGAGGAAAATTAAAATCCTGGCCTCATTGCTTTTCAGTACTGCTGACATTGCTGCACGCTGCATCATGGAGAACATAGCTTTCCAGTCTTTCTGGAAGTTATGGATTAGTTGATCAAAGATGCCATTGGTAAAAAGATTACTTTTATGCAATACAACCTGCGTATCCTTGATGATGTATAACTGTAATAGCTGTGCAGCTCCAAAGGCAGCTCTAGACAAGCTTGACGCCTGCCACGGCAAACACCTATGCACCATCACTGGACACCGATGGCCAGAGAGCATAATTTCCAATGATGTGCTATACAAGATGTGTAATACGCTGCCGCTGTCTGTAAAAGTCGGCCAGCAAAGATGGTTCATGTTTGGCCATGTGCTAGGTATGCCAGAAGTCACACCAGCACACATAGCCTTGGAATTTGCCCTACTCGGAGCCAGTAAATACAGAGCCAGGAGAGGACGTCATTGCATAAACCTGCTAAGCATACTACGAGGTGACCTCAAGAAAGCAGGATTAGGTACACTCAAGTCAAGAATGGACCTGAGGAAGCTAAGAATTTTGGCTAAGGACAAGACACAGTGGGCAAAAGCGAAGAAGGACTGATTGCAGCTGTAGGATGTTTCTACTACGACAGCCGCAGAATACAGTAAGCATACATACATACATCGTATTCTTATGAGTCATGAATCTCTATATTCGACCCTTTAACGTCCACTGAACACATTCCACCATAGCAGCATGCGGCTCATTCTGCGAGGTATAAAAATGTATTCCATTCTCAGTCAACTATTTCTTGACTACTCCATTGACGAACTCACCACCTTTCTCGGTTTGAATAGCATATGGGCATCATTCAGTACGTGACAGAATAGCTTCTAATCATTTCTTGACTGATGCGCACGTTTTCCACCCAAACATACTTCGAGAGCGCATCAACAATGCAGATTAGGTAAAACACGTCATCGTTTTCCTCGGCTAGCATTCCCATCGAGCACAGATCTGCCTTCCATAGCTCGTCAACAGCTGTTACTATTATCTTACATCCAGTAAACTTTGTTCTCCATGGTCTGTGAAGGGTGTATACATCCTGCCATTTAACCATTCTTCAATATAGATGTGTGGTTTTTTATTTTTAAATACATTGTATAGCTTTTCCTTTCCACCAAAGGAACAAGACTGCTTTGGATCAAAATATACTTTCGCCAATTTAGCATCATTCATTACTTCACTAAATTCACCCACACTGGTGTAGTATATTGCTTTGCTTTGCTCTTTTTCTTCCTGTTACCAACTAGAGAAGGCGTGTACTCACTAACAGATGGTGTACCTGTACTTTTTCTATGCATCCTTTTACTCATGGCAGAAGATGCGTACTCACTGATGTTATCATCATTATCATTGGCATTATATATCTACATTATATATCTACTGCAATGTTTTCTCTTGTCCGACAAATCTGCATGCGATGTTTAAGTCATGTAGCAGATTGAGAAACTTGCCCTCTGCAACATCGAGCATACCAATATGTCGAGGTTTGCACCCATGAGCAACAACCTTTGTACGCATATTGAGTTCATTACTTTTCAGGTAAAACATACCCTCTGTTGGTACTTCGCCTAGATCATTAAGATTAAAATGTTCAGGAACTGAGTGCAAAATATCAATTATTCTGCTGGCTTTTGTCTTATGTCTTTAGTATTCCCCTCATTGTACGATCAAGTATTTGTGTAGGCAGTGCATCTGACGTAGGTATGGGTTGAAGAGGTGGCACGTGATATTGATGCCCTATTGATTGCTGATAGTAGCAGCTATATTTATCCAATACTTGCGAATACGATGTCGACCTTTCATGCTCAGACATATCGTGTCGCACTAATATATTGGATATCTCGTTGTTGAGACTAATAGTTTTATGTATCACTGGGTCTGTTTGTAGCAGAGATATTTTACTCTGTTCAATTAAATTGCCTATCAATTCATGTGGTACCAAAGCCATCTTATGTTCTCACATGAACAGTTTACAATTTAATGGCGCTAGTCTGTCATTCACTGCGGGTAATATGGCTCCCAAACTGCACCTGTCTGTAACAGATGTCTTTTACGTGTGTATGGTACTTCACGACTGGTCAGTGCATGCATATGGCGTTTAAATTTACTCAGTTGCTTGTATCGTGATTTAGTAAGCCAGACATTTCCGCCTAATACATTACGGCATGACTCACATAGCACATCTATCAATTCATTTGAACATTGTTTGAGTACATCATTTCTGATCTTTGGTTTTCCTTTGGCCAGATATTGTAGCAAAGGTAAATGCTGTTCTATATTATGTGCTACCATTTTCCCCCACTTCTTTGGTGTGTACACGTAACAGACGTCCTTTGGATGAACAGTTAAACGGAGCCTAATATTGTCGGGTGTTGACTGTTTGTTTCAAATCCAAAAGTAGATGAGTGAGGTGTGTGTGTAGTATCCTTATATGGTTCTATCAAATACTTTGTATTACAAGGATACATCTGATTGGATAAAGAGCATATAGAGCATGCATCACGTGGATTCTTAAACAATACCATGTTGTGACAGTTAACTGATAAGTCACGCTGATTACATTACTTGTGAAAAAGATTTTGTGCAACAAAGATAACGCTACAGTTCTCGTGATGAGAATGTTTTGTAAATAAGTCAGCCACATTTTCATCGCATTTATTCATTAAATCGTCCAGTATAACCAATGTCGTATAACTTCTGTCTAATTCAACATTTACCACCTCTTTAAATTCTACTGCTTGCGCTAAATCATTATATCCATCTTGCCACATGCCATAGCAGTACACGATTGGGGAGTAATTGCCGATGGATCTCTTATTAATGCTTTTATCATTTCAGTTTTACCACACTGTGTCAGACCACAGCCAATCATGGTAAAGGGATGACGTAACATTGCCTTACAATCAAGCATTGTCGCCATCACATTCACTTGCAAAGGTAATCATTCAACTGTCGTAGCATACACACAAACACTTATATATATGTATATTTATATATATATATATATATATATATATATATATATATATATATATATATATATATATATATATATATATATATATATATATATATATATATATATATATATATATATATATATATATTGGAGGCGACCCTATCAAAAGCATGATGACGTGATATGATGACACATGTTTGCATTTACAAGACATGACTGACTGAAATGCATGTGAATGCACTACTCTTTGAACCGCTACTCCATCAATAATGCACACTCACCAGTCATTATTTGGTAAAGATCATAATATCATTAGCGCATGTTGTAAAGTGCTGAGTGCTTCAGCTATGCTTTGACGTAATCGTAGCTGCCATGCTCTATTCAGCTGCATTTCGATGTGTATTTTTTGGGGAGTGCAATGCGTGCCGATGTGTTTTTGAAGTGCAGCATTAACATACCGATGCACATTGCCAATAGAGGGTGGGGGTGTTGGGTGCACCATTTAATGACATGATCGACAACGAGCAAACAAATTAAATCATTTAAAACTTTTATCAATACTGACATCGTAAACGACACAACATATTATTACATCGATATGATTCTAGTACACAGCATCAAACTTCGATATGTTTACTAATACTAGAATATTAAGACAATATATTAATTAAAGGCATTGATATTATAGCGTTATCAGTTGTTTAACATATATTACATCAGTGACGTGTCTAAACCATGACAGTATACACAACTGGCACAAATCAGTACGTAACTCTTTTGTGACTAAATTTGTTTCTGAAAATTAATATATTGGGCTTAACCCTTTAATGGTGAAAACGTACATATCCATCCTCCTTAGCGGGCTAGAGAAGGACCCATTTGCGGACCGAGAGAAGACTAATTTTGAAAATTACCACTGGAATGACTGCCACAGGTATCTAAATTATGGCGCAATGGTTATTTAATTCTGATGAATATTTTGAAACTAATTTGAGTAGCATTGACATAGGAAGCTACAAACTCGCATTCATGTTAGTTTTGTAATATTCATCAGCATAGATATATAGTTGACAGACCACTAAAGAAGGTGTCTAAGGACGGTTTCCTCATTAATGAGTTAAGCCCGATATATTAATTAAAGGCATCAATATTATGGCATTAACAGTTGTTTATTGTATATTATATCGACGATGTACCATAACCATGACATCATACGCAAACAGTACAGATCAGAACTATTTTCATACAAATCGTAATGTTTGCTAAGTTCGTAACGATATTCATCTTCGCATATTTCTTGTAATGCGTCTTCAATATACAGTTCGAGATTGCCAATTGGATTAAAGTTACAATCAATACCTAAACACGAATGTTGATGCTGATGAGTCACACAGCAATTGTAACAATTTTGTACTGCTAGCTTTTGCATCTTTGTAGACAACATATACCCGAATAATCTCTCGCTGTTCTCATGCTCATTAGGCGAAGGGCAATAATGCCATAGACGATACATACTCTTTCAATACTGGCATACTTTCATATCATCATGGTTTAGTTCATCATCATCAATATCCATGGCGTCGAGATTTAGTTCATCATCGACACACATGTCGTCAAGGTATTTAGTGTCTATGGTATCTGGCGAAATGTTCATTGACAATACTTGATCATCAGTATCGCTAGTTGACATAGTAGGTAGACTGTCAGACATGTTCAGATTACTGTATACTGTAAAAGCTCGGAAGTAATGTGGAAAACACCTCTGCAGAGTTCTGTTCTGTTTTACCATTAAGGGTAGGCAATGCGGATAACAGCGAGTCAGTATTTAGTTTCAAAAGTTCCCACTCTGACAAGTACAATCCATTATGCGTAGCTCATGGAGCTACATCAGAACAGAAAAAGTAATGTATGTTGATACAGGGAAACTCGTCGCTGATGGATATATGAACAGAAGAGTCCAGCAAATATGTGAATTGTTCGCCCTCCATTTTGCACACACGACGTCCTTTCTTCTCAAGATTAGGATTGATATGCACCAGTTGTCTAAACGCTTTTATGCTTATATATACACCACGTTTAGTAGGATAATCATCAGGATGAAAATGTCACAGATCGATAAACCACTTTTCACCAAATTGAATCATTCTTGCTTTACACAAATTTCCGAGATCGCACCAATATGATGATTGCTTTAAAGACTTCGAACATTGATCAGTCAACATTATGAATGATTGAAAGTGATAGATGTGACATGCGAGACAATGGCATTTATATTGTGTTGGAAACAATAGCATCCAGTGGCCGCCTGCATGAACAATAGTGCACATATGGCCATTTAGAACAATAGCACACAGACACACATTTAGAACACTAGCGCACAGCATACACCCATGAACAATAGTGGTCACCCACATGAACAAGAGAATCCAGAGGCCATCTGCATGAACAATGGTGTGCAGCATACACTTATGAACAAGTGCGTGAACCTACATGAACATGGCAGATGCGTACCAATGTTCTGACGCATCTGAGAATGACGTCCATGTTGACGATATTGACCATGGTTCAGTAGTAGGTTATGAAGAAGATATCACAAATATTAGAAATTGTCAACTAATAAGGTTTCTAATGAAGTTTCTAATGATGATTTGTAATAATAACACATGCAGCCATTCCATATTCCGTTAATAACAATGTACTAATTTGAGCCATGATCAAAATCCTCCCATAGTTAATTATACCATCGTTTGAAATCCATCGCATACTCCTCATAACCAATACGCGCATCTTATCCATATCATCATTACACCGACTAGTGACATATGCTATCATAGAGTGGGCTCCGAGTGTGGCTTCGTCATCTTTGGCTAACCCTGACATTGTTTACGAACTGACTGATAAAGTACAACATTACTACTTATATTTATACTACGCTAGTGTAACAATATGGAACTGAAAATAAATCACCCTGTTTCAAAATACGGTTTTTGAAGACGGGTCTGAAAATCTTACTACTATTGACTGAAAGAATTCTAAATTGAGACATACGTGTGTTCCTAGATGGGTAGCTTTTTAGTACGCTATTAGTATCAGTAATTTCAACATCTTTTATAATTTGATCGATAGATTTTTTTTTTCATTGCATCAAAATTTACTTGTTTTGATTTCTCAGTCCCCAGCGTTAAACCTTTAACTTTTGATACCTGTTTATCAATCAATGGATTATCATGACGCTTCATTTCAAGAATATAGATTTTTGGACCGAGTGCTCAAAAACTTGTTAACTCATAGTCGGATGGGATTTCACTCATCCAAGAACCTAGATACCTGCTTCGATTGTGAATGGTGGGCTCACCTTCACAGGTACTAAATACCACAGAATCTGTATCATGATAGGCTACGTGGTGACTGAGGAAGTACAAGACTTCGTACAGTTTTACTTACCCATAAGCTGTCACGAAAGATGCAAGAATACAGTTGTTATTTATGGGGACTCTTCATTGACTAAGTACGCCACCATTAAAAGAGTATCATTGAGGAATGAAATGCTGCTGACAGATTTACTTTTAATCCTCAAAAGCTCTAGTAGCTATTTTCTCATTGATACCATCTTATTCGCGACGTGATCATGTAGCGAAAATGGTCCACCAAAATACTTAATCCCGATTTAGATACAAAACATAGAGCCAATTTATTTGATATTTTCGCTGGGTCGAGTTGCATAGGCTCATGTGCATAGTACTCTTGTATATAGCACTCTTTATCACTTTCACTACATACCCAGTCTGGATACCCGCTACGTTCCTACTTAATTTTGTGGAAGTGGTTAATGTATTCAGAAAATAGTCCCTTATCGCCATGTTGTTCACATTGCGATGACTCAGGACAATGCCACAGTTCGTACATCTTTTTAATGATATAGACATGGTGAATAGCTAAATGTAGCTCAGGAGTTGTCCACGTCCCGCATAAGGAACATTGTTCTTCTGCATGTTCGCATACAGTAGATTGACCGATTCTTGTGCAATTGGCGCATAGTACAAACATGAGCTGCTTACCTATTCTAGTAGGTAATACTGGAAAGTATAAATCACAAGGATGGGGGACTTTGCATTTAATAAGACCGAAGAAGTCCTGCACTGACTTATCATTCAAATCGATGCCTCTTACTACCTCGTATACACCTTCTGGAAAACGACATTGTTTCATCACTGATGGCTACATGGAAATGCAGTCTAAATATTCTAGCTTAGTATGTTCATCCGCTTCCAGAAATATATGCATTGCGGATGTACGCCCACCAAATAGCACGTCACGCAGTCCAATTCAGCGATAACATAATTTAGTCCATCGGTATTAGCAATTAGTTTCTTAAACTCGCATTCCCACATAATTCTCGCAATATATCCATGTGATTTGAATAATGAAATGCAACATTGAAGAGCGGAATATTCTTCTTCATATGTCTGATCACCGTATGGTGTATATCTCTGCTCACGTTTATTGCCATAGCAATCAGACTCGTGCCCGTGAAATTTACACCCGCGGAGCGTGGAGTGAAGCCATCTACATAATGCCCACAAACCTTTTGCTCAGCCTGGTTTAACATGTGTAAGATTTGGTAACGCTCACTTAACCTAACAATGCTATCAGGGCATAGACATAAAGTGTGATATGCTACAATACATGCACCTGCTAGCACCTGCTAGCGTTATCCCTGATACGAATGGATTTTGTCCATCTCTTGATTCAGAAAATAAGGATTTACATCTAGACACGGCTAAACACTGGGCGGTTACATCATCATTACAATATTTGATGAGATTTTATCAACATCATAGTGTGCATCTCTAGATATCTGCTCATTTTACCATTGATCAAATTCGAGCAGTTCATTCGCTTTCATATTTTGTATGACGAGTACCTCCCTCTCAGGAAAGGGCATTACCTTACCTCAATACTGAGGTGAGTTCAGCTGATGGGGAAACATTCCCTTGTGCACAGGAAGATTAAAAGCATCACCAACCTTATGTAATGAAAGAGGAAAGAAATTAATGGAATCGATGAGACAAATTGTTCCTATTTCAAATGAGAGAACTGAACGGCCATGCATGATGAGGTTTGTGGGTTTTAGATGAAGGTTAATGCACTTGCATATACATTGAAGGATTACAAGGAATCATATGCATGCGATTATGTGCAATAATGAGATGAGCAGAGAAAACATAATTTTGCAGGATACATTTATTACCATGCTTAGATTTTATGCGCGTTAACCATTTAACAAACTGATCCATCACAGCATATGTTCGCTACCACGAGATTAACTTTATGCTTGGCAACATTATTCGTGTCGGTATTGTTAACAGGTTCTAAATATGTTTCAGTATCATAAATGATGTATTTTTGATAAGATTCATATGTTAGGCAGTTTCCTCAATTGCTTTATGAAAACAAATATGTTCTTCATTAACATTAAACATCTCTTTACATGCATGGCATTTAGTCATTCTGCATACGTGTTCGTCACCCCCTTTAGGCACATGTACAAAGCAGAGGGGACAGGCCTTATGATTTTGCATGCCCTATTTGTGCAATGATTTGTCATACATCACTCATTATAAAACTAATGATGACAATCATTACATATTATCATATGCAATATGACTGTAGAATTACATGTGTTGATATCTGATTTAGCAGAGAAACATCGGTGACAGAGTGCTATGCAATCGTGAGTATTACTATATGAAACATCGCAATGGGGACAGTAATTGCACACCATAAGAAATGCTGCGATAGACATTGTTAATGAAATGTGATTATCGTGTTCCGAATGTAAAAGATATATTGATGGTAGAGTAGTAGTGGTAACATGCTGCACATATTGATTACGATCATCATTAGTGAATGGAATGCATGCAGATATTTGCTGCATAATGTTCGCCACAGAGTTACTATTTTCATTTTGAACAACACATTGTTATGTTTGATTGAAGATAGGTGCTTGTCGTATAGGCTCATTTGTATAGTTTGTATATTCCAATACACCATCATACTGCGGTTAGGTACAAGTAGGTACAACTTCGTGCAGTAAACAGTCAGATATTTGCCGCATAATATTCACATCCATCGCGATGTCGTTAGGAGCGGGTATGATGTCACTATCTAAATAATCAGTTAAAATTGTTCATTATTGCTCGATAGCTCAGGGTCAACATGCTGCAAATATTGATTAAGATCATTAGTAAGTGGAATACATGCAGATATTTGCTGCGTAATGTTTGTCACGTAGTTGCCAGTCACATTTTGCATGGTTCGCTGGTCTGTTTGATCGAAGATAGGCACTTGATGAGCATGGTCGCGTATGCTATCACATGGTATCTGATACATGCATTGTGTAGAGTCATTGTTTAATGCCATGCGATCCTCATCAGCCATCAGAACACAATTCTACTAACGTCTTCAATCAATTTTATAGAATGTAATGGACGATATATATGTTTATGTTAAATCATAGCACTTTTATACTATGTGCTATTGTTCATGTGGGTAGATGCTATTGTTCATAAGTGTTGGTCATGCACTATTGTTCATAAGTGGGTGCGGGACCCTATTGTTCTAAATGAATGGCTGTGCCCTGTTGTTCATCAGGTGGCTTCTGGATGCTATTGTTCTAAATCGGACGAGATAGGGATAAATGTCACAATTTAATACCATATAACTTGCAAAAGTCATAAAATGTTATTTTCTGATTGTTTCAAATTTAAATCATGGCACGGTGGTAAGTTAAGTGAATATTTTTTGATACTAATTTAACATCGGAAGCTACAATTCGCGCTAGTTTCAAAATATCTTATTATTTTCTGATTTTTCAAACCTAAATCAGGGTGCAGTGGTAGTTTAAGCATATATTTTTTGATAATAATTTGACATAGGAAGTTTCAATTCACATTAGTTTCAAAATATTCATCAGATATAATATTTTAACAATTTTATTTTTTTCAAACCTAAATCATGGCGCAGTGGTAGTGTGTGTCCGGACATATACATACACATGTTGCTGTGTGCATAAATGTGTAGCTGCCTGTTTAAAATTGTGTCCGTGACATTTTGTGAAAATTTAATAATTAAATGACTGCCACTTTAAAGACATATATCTCCTTAAATACGATAGATACAGGATTATTATCTATATAATATTATACATACAACATCGCGTAGTTTACCTATATATACACCTGTGCAAAAGTTAAGCACCACCCTATTTTTACGCACATGCGAGGGTATATTCATGTGCTATGAAGAAAGCAATAGCATAAACATTTATGTACCCATCCATTTTAGTGCAAGAGGTAATAATGCAACTAGAGGAATGCTGATTATGATGGTGGGGAAACACTGTATGTTTTTGTTTGAACTTGAAAACGAGGCCTGAATATGGTTACGTTGACACAACTGACAACTATTGCCCTACAGTTGAAACACGTGGCTAGATTGTCATTAATGGTGTCTGAAAACGAAGTTTAACATTTGTGCACGAGTTTGAGACTGTCATTATTAATATCGGGTATATCCACCTTGTGCCTGGATGACGGCCTGGACACGACGTCTCATGCTGGTCACCAACCGACTGATACGCCATTGTGGTATTCGTTGCCATTCAAGATGGAGTGCGTCTGTTAATTCCTGTAGGTTCTGCACAGGAGGATCCCTCCTTCTCACCATGTTTCCCAGAATGTCCCAGATATGCTCAATAGGGTTCATGTCAGGGCTCCTTGCTGGCCATGGTAGGGTTTCGATGGCATTCTGGCGGAGGTATTCATGCACAGCTCTAGCAAGATGTGGTCGGGCATTGTCATCCATGAATATAGGGTGGGTTCCAGGTGCATGATTTACAAAATGAGGGACCACAACTCTATCCAGTATGGAATCTTGATATCTTTATCCATTTAGTGTTCCAGGTACAGTCAACAGATCCAGCTTACAATCAAATGAGATGCACCCCCATATCATAACGGAACCTCCACCAAATGGAACTTCTTCCATGATGTTACGTTGGTCGTACGCCGTGTGTCTGGACCTCCATACACGAGTTCGACCATCTGTGGCATGAAGCAGGAACCGACTTTCATCGGACCAGTGTACCCGTCTCCAGGATCTCATGTTCCAGTGTCTTCTTTCGTTGCACCACCTCAGATGCTCCTCTTTGTGGTGTGCAGTGAGGAGAGGACGTCTGACAGGTCTCCTAACTTTCATGCCAGCAGCATACAGTCTCCTTTTGACGGTAGACATTGACACTCTATTGCGCGTTTCCCATTGCTGGCTGAGCACTCTGCTGTTGGTGAATGGAGATCTCCTAACAAGGCGTACTAGGGCTCGATCATCACGGGCAGTAGTCTTCTTCAGTCTTCCAGATCTAGGCCTGTCCTTCACCTCGTTAGTTTGCCCATGTTTTGCAATCAAACGACTGATTACAGTATGGTTAATGTTCAGCTGTCTGGCAATCTCTCTGCATGACATACCAGTGGTATGCATGCCTATGATTTGCCATTTCACACGATCACTTAACCTTCGTCTTGCCATAGCGGTTCACAATCAAGAGCTAATTCTCTCTGTACAAATAAACCACGGTCATGAACACAAAATTCCTAATCTTGTCGCCTAAATCTGTATGTAATGTTCTACACCTCAAACTGGACTTTTACATAACTGAACACGTGTGCTGTTTCCCGCCACGCACGGACATCAAGCGGCGTGAAGTCATGCATGCATGTGCATTTCGTACTTGGAATTATGTCAGCTAACGCGGGGACAAAAAGTATGGCAGCCTAGTTGTACCATCATGTTTCTACGTTCTATTGTTTTTGCTGGTGCTTAACTTTTGCACAGGTGTATATAACACTGTATTTCGCTCTTATTATTTTGAAAATTAAATGATTGGTAGGGAGCCATTTAGTTTCAAAATATCTTTTTAACCATGAGGGGTGATGCTGACGCCCACCCAATTAATACGTTAAACATGATCAGCCAGAACACGCTCATAGTTACACACACATGTTAATACATATTTTAAAAACATATTAATCTATGCATTAACACATGTTATTTAAACAATAGTCTTTAGCCGGATATTTAGAACAATAGCGTCCACGTGCTCATTTAGAACGATAGCGAATTGCACTTGACCACGTGTACCCATCAATCATTTTTGACTGGAGGGGACCGGCTCTACGCTATTGTCCTCCAACATTTGCACTTGACCTCGTGACTTATACCCATCAATCATTTTTGACAGGAGAACAATAGCATACAGCACGTCCCTTTACTACTAATATCGCCATAAATCCCAATGGATAATTACTTTATGATGGAGACAATATCATTTGAGTGCTCGATCGGATCACACCTCGCCCCCACCCCCACCCCAGTTCCCAAACATCGTACTAATATACGCCCAGTCACATAGCTGCTCTGTTCCTTGCCATCCTTGCTGTCCTTTGATCTCTTGCTATGTGACGTGTGACGTTACAAGCCGATTAGAGTCCTCGCTAATCAGCATTCCGTTTACTTCGCTCGATATGTGAGACTTCATCCGGCGACCTAATTTATAATCACAATAACAATAACGATGGCGACGCTGTTGAACTGGAAAGAGATATTTGCAAAGGTTTGCAATCGTTTCGCTCTAAACGAGTTATCTGAGGATGAGAAACGGTGGAGACTGGTTTCGGTAAAGAAACACCTAGTTTGGCTTATGGGCATGTGTAAATTTGTGTACTTCCTTTATTTCTAATCGAGCAATTTCATTGGCGGAAGTTGCTTGACCTAGCTCATTAATATTTATGACGTTTCGTGAACTTAGCGCTGACATCAAAAGCCTGCAAGCACGGTACTTCACACGGGAGAAGAGTGGGGGGGGGAAGGAGAATTGTGCAATAGGACGATGGTGCCAGCCATGCTCTCTATCTTTGCCATTTCTATTGAATCATTTGTCAACAAGGACGCGTTTTAAATTCCCTAGCGTTCAATACTATATTAATAATTCAAAGGAAAAACGAAAAATCTACAGGTCCTAACTCCACAATAAATATCATTGCCGAAATCACAGAATTCTATTCCATTCGCCTCGATCACCTATAGATAATGTCAACAAATTACATCATTTCATCCAACAGAACCCAGCACTTTAAGTAACTTGGTCAACAGATTATCGTATCGATGAAATAATAATAACAAAGTGCATGTGACCTACAGTTGTCTTGACCACTTGCGTGGAGAATTTGTTTTGAAATGATAATGATCAAGTCCATGGGCTCTGGTCTTGGCTTCTCAGTTCTGTTCCCGGTGGTAGGATCTTGTAGCCGATCTGACATACCATTTTGATGGAATAAATATATGGAAATAAACTAAACCAACACATAAAGATCTAGTCAGCGTGAAACACGTGTAGGCGTCGCGCATAACGAAACGAACACGATATTTTATCAGGACACATTGTGGTAGTTATATGGCATGCGCTGTAATCTCGGCCTTGATATGATGCATAGATCGACGACGCTTCGGACCAGTACATTATTATGAATACATAATCTCTATTTGTTACGCCATAGGCTTATTAATAACTTCCGTGTTTCATGGCTTTGCTACATTTCTTATGTATCTTTAAGCACTATAATGGGATACAAATCGGGAAATTGATTGGTTTATAATGCATCGTTTTATTGACATATAAACTGTCGCATCGCAACTATACCCGGATATTAAAAATCAGTCCAGTTACATAAAGTTATAATATTCCGCATAATATCTGATACATTTATGTCACAAATTATCTTGCAGTTTCCCGTATATTGACAGTTAGTCCATAAAGATACAGATTATTATGCTTGCGTGCTGAATGTTATGGGACCGCCCTTGGACGTAGCCAGGGTTAATGGTTAAAGATTGTTGTCAACAACAGGTTTTATTCCCCCAATTTAGTCGGACAGCCAAATGTAGCCGTAAGGTCATCAAGCGTGTTAAAGCAGCTTACTCTGTGCATGTAGGTAGAAGATCATGAAGCATATTGAGACAGCCTAATCTATGCATGTGGGTGTAAGATCATGAAGCATGTTGATACAACATAATCTGGGCATGTAGGTGTAAGATCATGACGCATGTTAAGACAGTCTAATCTGTGCATGTTGGCATAAGATCATGAAGGATGATACACAGCCTAATCTATGCATGTAGGTGTAAGATCATCAAGCATATTGAGACAGCCTACTCTGTGCGTGTAGGTGTAAGATCATCAAGCATATTGAGACAGCCTAATCTGTGCATGTAGGTGTACGATCATCAAGCATATTGAGACAGCCTAATCTATGCGTGTAGGTGTAAGATCATGAAGCATGTTGAGACAACCTAAACTGTGCATGTAGGTGTAAGATGATGGAGCATGTTAAGCCTAATCTGTGCATATAAGCATACGATCATAAAGCATTTTAAGACAGCCTTATCTGTGCATGTTGGCATACGTTTTAGGACACTCGTTTATGTGGGAATTCATTTGTCATGAAATGATTTTGTTTTTTTTGTGACAGAGAAACATGTTCAATAATATCTTAGAGCTACTAAATATAATTGTGACTTAGGAAATTGTGTCAAAAGTCTCAAACACGTATGCGACTGACTGACTGAAGGACCGTACAACCGACCAACTGACTGATCAACTGACTGACTGATAGACTGATGAGCTGACAGACCAACCGACTGACCAACTAACAAACTAACTGACAGACCAACCATCCAAGCATCTAACGATGTGACTGGCCGACTGACTGACTGACTGACTGACTGACTAACTGACCGGCTGTTTGAGCACTCGACTAACCGACCAGCCAATCGACAGACCATCCAACTGACAGACAAACCGACTGACCGACAGAACCGACAGATATGTGTTGGGAGCCTCAACTAAATGCCATCACAAATCCCCATGGAGAATTTCTTTATGATGGCTTCAATATATTTATGTAGAAATATGATGGTAGCGGTATGAAATTTGTATTTTCTGCCATTTCTAGACGAGTAGAGTGATAACAGCTGAGTCTGACATAGAGAAATACATTCTCTAACTGACTACGCTCTAATGTTAGGTACAAGATCTTCAAATCTAGGTTTCCTGCTAAAATCAGAGCCAGAACAGAATATCATTGCCAGGAACATAGTGATGCTGCTCATGATGTGCCGTGTTCTGCGACTACAGTAAGTTTGATAACATCAACATTTGGAAGAAATGTGTTGACATAGCTAGAAATGGATACCAAGATTTTCTGGGAAATGCTGCAACATATGGCAAGAATAGGTTCTGAACATATTAACTGCACAATACTTACCATCTTGCCTGCATGAATGGGTCTGACAGTGAGATTCTTGTACACCAGAAGACAATGTGTTAACATGGATACTTACAATGTGCAGGTCAGTTTTCCACAGGTATTTCACCATTGCAAACTGTAGAGAGATCTATTTCTAACTATGCCCCGCCCATGTCTAGCTATGCCCCACCTATGTCTAGCTATGCCCGGCCCATATCTAGCTATGCCCCGCCCATGTCTAGCTATGCCTCACCTAGGTCTAACTATGCCCGGCCCATATCTGGCTATGCCCCACCTATGTCTAGCTATGCAAGGCCCATATATAACTATGCCCCGCCAATGTCTAGTCATGCCCTGGCCATGCCTAGCTAAGCTCCGCTCACTTTGCAATTTATTTGATGATATCGCGTTCAATCCTGAGTTCCAAGAATCCGTATTTCAATGAAACTAAATACAGAGAAGCCGTTGAATATTTTGAAACTAATTTGAACTAGGGATGTTGCTGCCTATGGTCACAGCAACTTCCAATCTAATTATTATCAGCATAGTCAACAAAATGTGTATTGCATTATAAACTCATCAAATATCTACAATTCCGTCGACCTTCAATGCTCCCTTCGATTTTGATTGTGACATCACCGTACCTGATCTGATTATGATATTTGAGTGACAAGTCAGATTCTTCGATTGCCCTCACATCTTTGACATTTGTTTGGAACCGTTTGTAAGCAATGGACTTTTACTATAAAAAACCTTGCCTTTCAACAGTAGACGAATACTTCAAAACAAAACTCTACACGTCCTAAATCTACAATAACATAACACTGCTGAACTCATTGAATTCTATTCCATTCTCATCAGCATCTCCTTTGAGGTATTTCAACAAATGGCAGCATTTCATTCAACAGACCCCTCAAATGACGTCATTCTGGTAATGGATTAACTGATTGATGAATTGATGAAAAAACACGGCTCGATTGCACTATTGTGGTGGAATTGATCAGTAGTGTAGTCAGGGGGTGGGGGGGGGGGGGTGGGAGCAAGGGGAGCGGTGAGCCAATTTTCCCAAATGTGGCGCCTAAATCATGTTCGTACCAGATACAAGTTTCTGGACGTCCCAACTCCCAAGCCACCTTTAACAAGTTAATCTACATTAAAAATTAGAACTCTTTGAATTTACAACGTTGTTAATGTCTTCTTGTCATGCTTGTTCATCGCTATGTTGAGACTAGTAGAATACACGCTACTTTCTAAGTAGAATAAAATAATTGGCCACGCTGGGATGCTAGTTTCTCTTTATTAAAAACATTTAAGAAGATTCCGACGCCTAATTGGTATGCGGTGTGCCTTTTTAGACCTCTCTCCACCTGCCGTGAAAACATGGCTACGCCACTGGAAATGATTTGGATTGTTGAAAGAACACAGAGAGTGGTGGGAGTTTGTTCGTTCTCAGTTGCAAGAACTGGTACCTGGTCCAACATAACCTTTTTATAGAGTAAATATGTGGAAATCAAATACATCAATGCGTAGTAACCTATTCATTTCAACACATGAGTAGGTGTCGCGTATGACAAAACGAATATGATATTCTATCAGGCCACATTGTGGTAGTTATATGGCATGCACTCTATTTCAGGCCTTGGTGTAATGTAGCATGCATGGTGCGACGCCGCCTCGGCTTAGTACATTATTATGAATACATAATCTCCATTTGCTACAACATAGGCCTATTAATAGCTTTTGTGTTTCACGACTTTGCTACAATTCACCTTTCCAGAGTATCCATCCATCATCTGACCTAGCATGACGTCATAATCAGTTCAGCGAGTGTATGATGACGTCACAATTATTACGTCACAAAAGGTTCCATATAGACCGTCATCAAATCTCAAACAGTCCGACACGTTGTATGAATTGTATGTCTTTATATTCTTTGCTATTTAATAAACATGCTGTTGAATATTTAGAAACTAATTTGACGGGGCGCTGTTACCCAGTCAAATTAGTTTCACAATATTCCACAGCTTACTTGTGTAGTTTTTTTGAAAAATGATAGTCAGGGTGTTCAGAGATCGCTCGATCCCAACACGAGCGATGCGTGGGTGGAGCTTAGCTAGAGATGGGCGGGGCCTAGCTAAAATCGGAAAGGTCCATTCTGATGTCACGTTAACCATTATAATGAGTGACATATCGGGATATTGCTTGGTTTAGTATATGCCCTGCTTTACTGATCTATAAACCGGCGCATCGTGTTTATACCAGGCTAGTAAACACATCCGTTTACTTAAATCTATAATATAACGAATGTTATTACTTGTATTTATGTCACCAATTTTCTTGCAGTTTCCCGCATATTAACAGTTAGTCAATAACGGCACCCGGTATTATGCTCGCATGAATCGTTTATAGTACCACACCTGGATGTAGCCATTTTTTTTATTAAAGCTTATTGTTATTAACAGGGTTTATTTCTCTATTCCGCCAGACAGGATATTCTGTGCATGCAGGCGTTCTTGGAGATTATCGAGGCAGCCTATGCTCGAATGGTTGTGGCAGCAGTCATGTCCAAGCAGTGGGACTTTCACAAGATGGGAGTCGGCATGCCATAGGCATTTGACACATCAAACGATCACAGATCCTGGATGTACTACATTCAGCTGGCTGTAATAAAATTGAGATGCGACTAGTCAGACTTATACTTGCAGGGTTTCACATGGAGATGATTTCTCGCTGGTGCTCTTTAGGCGCGACCTTGCTGCAACCCTCTTATCTGTGCTAGAACACTCCACAAGAGAAACTCACCAGTATCTACACTAGACCGCCCACTGGAGGCAGAGTAGACGGTCGATGTAGATTTCAAAAATGAGGAAGTCAATCTGTAACAATCCGAATATAGCTGCAGAACAACACACGAATGTGAATCTCTTCATATACGAAGCCAACATCGAGCATACTCTTGCACACCTATCAGAAGTCAGTGATAACGCCATCCCGCCGTGTGGCTGGGAGAAATGAAGAAAGATCAATATCCTTGGCATACTAATGTGCGGCTCCACTGATACCGCTGCACGTTACTTCATGAGAAACAATGCCTTACAGTAATTCTGCAAACTGTGGATCCGTAGATCTCGCATACCACTGGCCAAAACAGTCTACACTTGTGGATCACTGATGCTGTACAACGGTAACAGCTTGCAGATCTAACGGCAGTGTTGATAAGCATGATACCTGCCACGGTAGACAATATCGTACTATAACCCACCATAATATCCAACGCCCCATTATGCATTATGTGCAGTAGGGTTTCACTATAAGTGAAGGTGGTACAAAAAGATGTTCTATGTTTGACCATGCTCTACGACTGCCACAAGATACTCTTGTCAGGACTAAGCATATGTACAGTTACAGAGAGTGTTACCTGGGGCCGTCGGAACTGCCACATACCAAGTTGTCATGACTAAAATCAGACTAGTCTCTAAATCTTTGGGAGAGTAAAAGTTTTATGTATCTGATGCTGGTGGGAGCTGTGTCATCCATTCCATCTATGCTGGGAGATGCCGACAACGCATCTCCTGGTGTGTGTGATTTGGATGCATACGTCTTGTAGGTGTGGCATCTATGCGTGTAACTTCCAGTTACAAGCGTGGCCCAGAAACTAAGACACAAACTGCTTTGTGTAAATTGTGTGCCCGTCCCTGCAGAGAATGCCTTAAAATTTGATGTATTCAGTGTCAACATCTACAGAGCTATTAGAGGACGACACTGCGTAGACATGTTACGTGTGCTACGTACTAGTTTAAAAGATGCCAGACTGGGTACACTGGCAATCATGAAGAACTTGAGGGAGCTAAAGTCTTTCGCTGAGGACAAGCAACAGTAGACAAAGAAGAAGTCTGACAGCAGCTGCTGTAGTAGTTTCTCACTACTGCAGCCGCATAGCACAGTATCACCTTCACAACCATGTTTCGAAAATTTACGTCTCAGCTCTACCAACTTGTGTGAAGGAATCGATTTGAACCAGCCAAAGCCAAATTCCCAGAATCTAATGTTTCAAGGTACACTATAAAGGGACGAAATGGAATATTTGGAACCGAATTTGATCGGCGCTGTTGCTGTCTATGGCAAAAGCAACTCCCAGCCACATTAGTTTAAATATAATCAATATAATGTGTATAAAGTCGAAAATTTACCACTTTCGTGAGAAACCACGCGTACCTCGTAACGGAGATACTTCCTTTTGATTATAACATCAGTTAACATGCGGCGTACTTGATTATGGCGTCAGATAATTGGGTGATAGACCGGGTCTCCTCATTCTGGCATCCTCTGTACTTTTTACTGTTCAATAAGGTGTCTAAATAATCATGTTAATCGATGAGATGCTCCATTCGATGCGAAATCGAACTTGGAAGCGACTGACAAATATATGCAAGTTACTTCGGGGATTCAAATGTAGTCAGTTGTCAAAAACTGCTATGTAGTTTAGTGTGCTCAATGGGTTGGGGACATTTTCCTTATCCACATATTTTTTTTCATTACAACGTTCGGTTAGGAAAGAACACATCCTTAAACATTATGAAATGCCACATGCATGCAGCTGCAAGAAACAACTATTGCTTACTTGAGCAGACAGTCTAAGGTAGTCGTCTTATAGAGGGATCTCTAGCTCTGCATGACCCATTTCTAGCCAAGTTGTATGTGTGGTGGAATTGGTTTATATATAGGGAACCCTGAACTAACAGTATGCCATTTTCAAGGTAAATATACAAGTAGGCTGTTGACCATTTTGAAACTAATTGACACCATCTCCCAATCAAATTAGTTTCAACATATTCAACAGAATCCATTACAGACATACCAGAAGTACATTTGACGGACTATTAAGCTTTCATGACGGAGAACCCCACGTCAGCGAGAGGTGAGATCCATCCATTGGTCGGTTACGAGTGAACCATCACCGGTTATTTAGGCCTAGACGTGACTATACAAAGACTGGTGTCATATTCTGAAATTGAAACAAAATCTTCTAAAATATACAGCGAACAAGAATTTGATGGAATTTGTGGTAGACTTGCTTCTAAAATCTCAAAAACCAATTTGACTAAATGTTCACAGGATGGAAACAAAACAACACGTGTATAAATATTATTGCCTTCCACGAGCGTGTTTCAATAGCGTTTATTCCTCAAAACCATAGACATTACGATTGCATATAATTGTATTAATTCATCTACAGATTAAAATATATCTATGCGTACCTATATCAAACACATAACGTGCATTCTCCTGGTCATCATAAGCACATGTTCACGAAATATCGTATCTCAGAGTGATTATCACAATCATTTCATAACCATTAAATACTCAAGATGACCACAAAGAGTCTGCAGTGGTCTTGAGAAATATCCATCTGCTGACCAAGAGAATCCTATATTTGACAATTTACCATTGGCTTGATAACCGTTGATAAGTTTTCAAATACTAATCTTGTCCTGGTCTTCAAATTCAGATTTTCTTCGAAAGATTTATAAAGTTTCTTAAACAATTCTAGTATTACAGTTGAACGACAGGCAAACTGGGTCTAGTTATTGAATAATTCAATGCCAAGGAATCTGTACAAAATTAAAATAAACAATGAAGATATTGTAATACATTTCGATTATTCTAGCCACACATTTATCCATGTCATGATTAAATGTGGGTAAGATTCATATATTTATTTATTGACCACCCTCTATAGTGGTTCTGAGTAATGCCCATTTGTAGACCAAGAAAAGACAATCTTTGACACGATACCAATGGAATGACTCGTTCGATTACCGCGCCAGGCATACCAGTGGTAAATTTTCAAAAATAGTCGGGTCTTGGCCTGCAAATTAACATTTCTCAAAACACCTATAGCTGATGGTTTTGGCCGGCTTCGGTATGAAAGGTTATAATCCGAAAGGCAGAAATCGAAACTTAATTTATGTTGAATAATTTGAAACTAATTTGACTGGAATTGGATCTGATAGCAGCAGATTCATGACAAATTATTTTAAATATCAACAACAGCGTACGCGGAGAGTTATCTTGAATTTAAGGCTATGTGAATTGAGTATTTAAAGGAATAAAAGTTAGTTAAAAAAATTATTTGGCTCTTTTTGTTTTCTATTGACTGCTATGAGAATAGATGGATCCGATCTGTCAATCAATTGTATGACGTCATAATCCGTTACTTCACTTGTTCCCTGATGACTCAATCATAATGGCATGTAACTTCCTCAGGATAATTGAACAGCATGTCACGAGAATAAGGACGAAGGAATCGACTTTTTGTTATGCCCCGTCCATCTCTAGCTAAGCTCCACCCTGATCTCCCTAACTATCAATTTCCAGAAAAAATATACAGGCAAGCTGTTGAATACTTTGAAACTAATTTTACTGGGTGATGTTGCTGCCTATGACAACAACAGCACCAGTCAAATTAGTTTCAAAATATTGAACGGTATTTGTATTTAATAGTAAAGACATACAATGCGTAGAACAATGCTTAGTCCGTCATCAATTAAGTTGATTATGACGTCATATGATTGGTGGATAAACTGGAAATGCCCATTGTATGTTTTCAATGAATTTATCATTTAATAAATACTCCGTTGAATAATTTGAAACTAATTTGACTGGGAACTTTTGCAGTCAATCTATTCCGTTCAAATTAGTTTCAAAATGTTCAACAATGTGTATTAGATTGTAGACCTATCAAAGACATACACTTCGTACACTTGTTGGCCTTTTTAAATTTTCATGATGGAGTTATAATACGTCATTTTGATTGTGATGTCAGCTATCTAGGTACGTAGGCCCCTAATTGATTATCACGTGATAGATCGCATCCATTCATTGTCCCGCTCAGATGGCGATATGACGCTCAGGTATCTGAAATATTGAAGTACGCGACACCAGTTTTGACTCTCAGCGGTGATTATTAAATGTTGATTTATTGTTTTTATTTTATTTGTTAAATATTTAATTATTTATGTAAAGATAGTTGATAAATAAGTTATCTATGTATGTTTAACATCGGCAATTGCTTGATACATATTGTAGTGCTGGTTTTAAATTCACTTAACATGATCATGCGAAATTTAATAAAACATTGATCAAATCTAGTTTCAATAATTATTGTGGGCATAAAGCCTGTTGATAATAAAGTTCCGGGTCTCTATAGAATAACTGACTGTCTCTGATTTAACATCTGTTCTAGCTACTCGATCGATGTAAATTATATTCATAATTTGCGTGGGATTATATTTGCCATGTGATGCTATGAATACAGATTCACATATTATCCATTGACTGATGTTGGTTTAAACAACGGCCCATTGCTGGACTGAATACGTGTTTGCTTTTCTGATATCACATCTGCCCTGCCAGTGGTGGAAGCAGGAATTTTGTGGAGCATGGGTGCATCAAAACGGGCACATGACTTGGGTGGGTCAGAGGGGATATGACCCTCCCGCACAGAATCCAGTAAATGTCTGACAACTGATATTGGCATTACATACTTTTGAATGTAACATCAGTTGCAATCTTAATTGCCTAGGCGTGGTACTAGGGGTATCGTAGTTGGAGGGTGCATTTGTCCGCCGACAGATGAATGTTTAAATTTAGATTGATTTAGTGTGTTACTCCTCCGCATCCACAGGTAATATCACTCGAGAACGTACTTGATTATATGACAATTTGCGCGAGGAAAGGCCGCATGTGCACTACGCAGAGTGTTCTGAAAATTTAGATGGCCTGACCTTGTATCCCCTGCTTATCTAGAGATAATGTAAATCCAGTTGAAATGTTAAGTGGACGTGTATATGGCTTATTTCTCCGTTTCACATTAAACTTTGGCCTGAGCGCAATTTCACAGAGAAGACAAACAGTAGATAGACATGGATCACTGGTCGAGACATATATAGATATGGATGCCTGGGCGGGGCATAAATAGAAATGGATGCCTAGCTTGGGCATAGATAGAAATGGCTGGCTGATCGGGACAAAGATAGAAATGGATGCCTAGATGGGACATAGATAGAAATGGCTGGCTGGGCGGGGCATAGATAGAAATGGATGGCTGGGCGGAACATAGATAGAAATGGGTGCTGGGCGGAACATAGATAAAAATGGATCACTGGTCGGGAAATAGATAGAAATGGATGCCTGGGCGTGTTATAAATAAAAATGGATGCCTAGGTAGGACATAGATAGAAATTGATGGCTGGGCGGAACATAGATAGAAATGGATGCCTAGTCGGGACATAGATAGAAATGGGTGCCTAGGCGGAACATCGATAGAAATGGATCACTGGTCGGGACATAGATAGAAATGGATGCCTGGGTGGGACATAGATAGAAATGGATGCCTAGGTGGGACATAGATAGAAATAGATGCCTGGTCGAAAAATAGATAGAAATAGATGCCTGTTCGGAAAATAGATAGAAATAGATGCCTGGTCGGCAAATAGATAGAAATAGAGTCCTAAATGGAGACGTAAATATAGCTGTTGCACATCAGCGACATAATTACATTTTACATGAAGTGGTATGACTATCATTAACATTAATTAAACCTATCATTAGATGTTCAGACGACGACATTAGACGAAGAATATCTCTGAGTACTGATATTAACAGTTGTCACTCTGCAAACCATTAGGGAGTTGTGACGTCAAAATCTCCATTATAAAGTGGATTATGCAGGCAGTACATCTTAGTCGTGCTTGGTTTTCAAAATCTATCATTTGCAATGAATAAGTAGGCATAATCAGATTCGTATGTCTAATACCCTTAATAGTTCAGTTCATGGAACCTGTGAAGCTATATTTGACAAAAAGGGTAATAGTAGGTCTATATTAAGATAGATAATGTGGTTTCTGTTCGTAAAAGAAATACCAACATTTAGAAAATATATTTCCGACTATAAAATATTGCAACAGAACTCTTTCTGTTTTCATCTAATGTGTTTGTCTCAACGTCTTACGATAGCTGTTTGGCATGCACTTGATTTGTGTGCTTTAATTGCAGGCCATTGAGACTAAATCTGTTCAGTAGCATCGCAAATATCCATAGATCCAGAATAGTCCGGTAGCCAAATGGCATATTTGAGGCTAACCCGGAAATGTTTGCCATAAAAGGTTTTAGTGCTGATTCTAATAGATATGGACCCCTAGTTTGAGAATCCAGAGGGTGTGGTGTTCTAACTGTTGAGCTTTCCGAAAAATCCAAGATGGCGTCCAAGATGGCCGCCGTTATTATGGTACTTTTACCAGAATTGTAAAGGTGGCTTACATGTCCACGTTTTCGGGATAGGTTGACAGAGAATCATATAAATCCATGTTTTTAGCACATAAGTTGCAATTTGTCAATCTGGAAAATCTAAAAACTAATTGTAGTACCATCAAAATCCAAGATGGCCGCCAAAATGGCTGCCGATTCCAATAGTTTGTTTCAGAAAATCAATTTTTATCTCACATGATGTTTTATGGTGAGAAATTTAATTGTACTTATATACATGTACAGATACATGGTGAATTGACAAATAAGTAAAAAAAACATAACTTTGAAACATTTAGTAATATCAGAAGCCCATTATGCACATAATGGACCTCTGGTAATATCAAACATGGCGACAAACGTTTCATGACAAACTTCCAAGTTAGCCTGAAATATAGCATTTGATTACCGGATGTATTATTATTATTATTATTATTATTATTATTATTATTATTATTATTATTAATTTTTGTTTTTTCAGGTCTCTATCTGTTAAAATCCGGTCACAATGAGTGAAACATGCCACTTTCAAGGTTTCTATGGCTGCAAGTCATCTGATCCCGGTCTGCAGAACTCTGGTGCAGCAAGAATTAAAACTATAATTGCTTGCAGCCTCCAATATGGAGATGGACTCCAGCATAGTCTACAAGCAGGACTTGATGCCAATGAAAATCTGACGATAAAATGCCACAAAACGTGTGTCTCTCGTTATGTCTCTTCAACAAATGTTAAGTCATATCTTGGTAAAACTAAATCTCGCGAACCAGATCAGGATCAATTTCAACCAAAACGTCTACGAAGTGCTGTGACATTTGATTTCAACAAACATTGCCTGTTTTGCCGGGAAGTGACAGACTGTACTATAGAATATGATGCCAAAGTACCATTGAATCGACGTAAACCAGCATGCTTAGTTAGAACGGATAAAAAGGATGACGGTACCTCATACAAACAACATATACTAAACACATGTGACAAACGCACTGATGAGTGGGCTACAACTGTTAGACAGAGGGTCGATGGTGCCATTAGTGATCTACACGCGGTTAATGCCAGGTATCATACGAGTTGTCAAAACTCTTTCATGAAAGCTCGTGAGAGAAAACTGTATGAGACAGAAGATACTCTCGATACTGCATTCATTGAGACATGCGCTACCATGTACACCGACAGAAAGAAAATATGGAACTCCATCGACATATACTGTCTATACGAAGCTAATGACGGCAACAAGCTAACGAAAAAGTCATTAATGAAAGAAATTGTCAGTCATTTTGGAGCGGCAGTTGTTGTGCTATCTTCTCCTGGTTTGGCAAATCTTCTCGTGTTCAAAGACGAAGCAGCTCAAACATTGAAACTTGTCTCCTCTGATGACGATGACTTGAACATATCTGTTGAAAAAGTAGCTAAGCAAATTGTTAAAGAATGTTGTACTGTTAAAGAAAAGCGATCACACTATAACATGAATATAGATAAAAGTTTAGCTCAAGAATGTGTTAGTGACACATTGTGTGAGTTATTATCACATATATCAGATAAACTTGATGATTCACTTCCTTCGATAATGATTGGTAACATAGTTACCGGTGTAGTAACAGGTCACCCAACTAACCTACAGATTGCATTAGGTATTATATTAAGAGATCATAAATCACTTATTGTTGAAATGCATAAGTATCATGTCTGTTGCTCATATGATGAGGTTCTCAGGTTTAAGTACTCAGCAGCTTCTGCAGTAGCTAAATCTAATGGAATAGCAGGTGTATCAAGCTTAGCCGGCATATCAAGTGCTAGTCATGGTCTCATCCAAATAGTTGTTGATAACTTTGACGCTAACATATCTTCACAGAATTGCAAACTCTCAACTCACTCACTTGCTATGGTAGTTACTCAGCCACTTAGTAAAACATTGGAACCGGAAGACAAAAATTGTCCAATATTACGTGTATCAAAAACTGATATGAGTAAATCAATTGAATATGATATTGCTGCCAAACGGTATACAGGCCCTAAAAAGCCACCAATGCCACAAACAGCTGCCACTAAGTCCATACCACCACTGGCACTACTTGCTGAGAAATGTGTAACTATGCAAAGAGCTAGAGAAACCGATTTTGCTTTTCTACATGATGTGATTATGACTAATAATTGTTGTGAGTTTAATGGTTATAACACTAAGTTGTGCCGTGAAGCTGGTATGTCAGCTAAACCGATGACTGCAGTAGCATACGTCCCCCTCATTGATATGACTCCAAGTGACCCAGACACAATGTTAACTGCACTTCACAGAGGTAGATTGATTACACAGGAAGCTGGCCAAGATATCCTCATATTTACATGTGACCAGCAATTGTATAAGGTTGTTATTGACATCATGTTCCACATGCCTGATACGTTTTCTGATGTATTACCAATACTTGGTGGCATGCACCTGCTTATGTCGTTTGTCGGTGCCATAGGGTCATTGATGGCTGAAAGTGGGCTAAAGGAATTAATGTCTGGAGCTTTCGGTGGTGTAGACAAGATGTTAAATGGCAAAAAGTTCCCTCATAATGTTAGGGCGCTGCGTATCGTGGTAGAGGAATTACTAAGAGGATTGTTCAACCACAATGATCTTCATTGTATGACAGATCTTGAACAGGTTCTTGAAAGTATAGCAACCATGAGCAGAACCACGCGAATATGGGTTGACCTATTGATCAAGCCTGTAATGATCATGATGCAGTATTGTAGAGCGTCGCATGAGAGTGACTGGGCTTTGCATATCAAGGCACTAGAAGCAATTCTTCCATACATGTTTGCCTCAGGTCATCAGAACTATGCTCGGTATGGATTGTACTATCTGCGATCTCTTAGCCGTATGCCAGAGCATATCCTGAAACAGTTCATGAAGGGTGAGCAAACTATGCACCACATCCCAGGCATTTGGAATGGCATATGGAGCGATATGCTGATTGAATCCACATACATGCGATATGGCCATGGACCAGGTGGCATCATTGGAGTGACACTTCAGCCATCCACATTGAAGACTTGGGCATTGAGCATGCATGCATGCAGTACCCTTACACGGGATCTCTATAACATTGATGGTGTCAAACAAGAGAAAGTGCAGACTTCTCACAAAGAAGAGGCCTCTGCTAGAATCAAATCTTATGCTAAGGATAGACAAGCTGTGCGTAGCACACTTGAAGTTTGCATTGACCCACTTAATCCTAAAACCCACCCTGAATCTCCAGTCAACATTGTCACTGGTAAGGTAGCTTCATCACATATTAATCTCGACAAAGCATTGGCTCTTGGACAATCACAGATGAAAACATTTGAGAAACACTTGCCTGAAGGGTTTTACAAGCCCATATCCAAACAGGTCATCACATTTGCAGCCAAGAAAAAACATATAGTTGTAGGAGAAACACCCGTGTATGACCAGGAAATAATCTATGCCCGTGTAATAGGCCTCCTAGCTAGTCGACGTGATGTTAGCATCAATGATGTTCTTGGGCATGAGCTTGCAGCATATGCCCCATCAATGTTTCACAGCAACGGTTCTATGCGCATTTCTAAAAGCAAGTCTACACTAAAGGCCAAACTACAGGTGGAAATCTCAGCCAGAAAGGTTGCTGGTACTTCAGTTGTACTGCTTGATGCATCTGCTGTCCTTTGGACAATCGATTGGCCGTCAACTGGGGTTGTACGGGACTTCATCGATCGATTCAAGTATCTTCTAAAGGTAAAGCTCCGTACTTGTCATGTGTATGTGGTGTTTGATAGGTACATGGACTACAGCACTAAGAGTGGCACTCGGGAAGAACGTTCCGTTACAAGCAGAGTACACAAGCTCACCATGGATACGCCACTGCCTTCTAAATCTGTGGTTCTAACAGTGACAAAGAACACAGTCCAGCTTAACAATTTGATATGTGAGGCGATACGCAATGACCAGGAGTTTCTTGATGAAAACACACAACACCACAAGCTTGTTATAACTGGAGATGATCCAGTCCCAGTGGAACTATATAACGGGGTGACTATCACACGAAATGACATTGCAACAAGTCACGAAGAAGCTGATATCATTCTTGTTCAGCAAGCTATTGCAGTGGCAAAAGAGATGCTTGTACCAGTTTCAGTCATTGCTGATGATACCGATGTGTTTTGCCTATTAGTTCATTTTTATCATTCAAACAGCATTACAACACCAATGGTCATGGAATCTCCCATTAAGGGCCGTGTTGTTATTGATATACAAGCAACTGTCAATTCCCACTCAAACATTTGTTCCTCGCTCCTTGCTGTACATGCGTTGTCAGGTTGTGACACTGTGGCGGCGATTTATGGTATCGGTAAGGGAACAGCACTTAAAGTGGCACAGAAAGGGTTCTCATTTTCTGAAATTGGCAAGCCATCAGCACTTATTGCGGACATTGTTAAGCAAGCCACATCATTTGTGGTTGCTTGTTATGGTAAATCCACTGAACCGTGTAAAAGTATGACTGAATGTAGGCAGATACAATGGTCACAGAAAACTGGCAAATGCCTTTCTTCAGCTCCTAAACTTTGTACTCTTCCACCCACAACTGAAGCTTTCCTTGAAAATACAAAACGTTGCCATTTTCAAATGTGCCAATGGTTGTGTGCAATGGACAGTGACCCGCCCCTGTTAGATCCGTGTCAGTATGGCTGGGAAGCTGATGTAGACAATAAGTCTTTAATCCCCAGAACAGTACCAGATGGTACACAATTAGCTCCAGCTTTTGTACTCCGGTTGATACGATGTTCTTGCAGTAGCGATACACCCTGTAAATCAAATAATTGCAGTTGTGTCAAGAACCACTTAGCATGTACTATGTTTTGCTCATGTTTTGGCAGAAAGACATGCTGTAATGCCTTAACAAAATGTGTTAGTACTGATGATGATGACGACGATTCTATTGTCGGTGATAATGTTTAGATGTTTAATTGATTCTGTTCTATTTTATTGTGTTAAGGCTGCCGCACCCTTTATAACAAATACATTGTAATAACATGGGTGAATTACAGAATTCTGACACAACTGAATTACATTAGTGTTACCCTGGCTGGATTTCACAAAAGTTAAAAGTTTGCGTAAGATAAGAAATTGGCTAACTTTCTATGGCAAATGCAATCTGATTGGCTGTTGTCACGGAATGTTAGCCAATTTCTTAGCTTCAGGATTTCTAACCTTTGTGAAATCCAGCCAGGGTAACAATGTAATTCAGTTGTGTCAGAATTGGATGATGATGATGATTCTGTTGTCGGTGATAACTTGTAGATGTTATATTGGTATTGCTCATTCTGTTCTATAAGCATTATTTTATTAGGTCAGGACAGTCAAGCCTTCTATAACAAACAGATTATAATAACAGGAGTGGATTTCACAAAGGTTAAAAATTTGCTTAAGCTGAGAAATTGTCTCACTTTCTATGACCAATGCAATCTGATTGGCTGTTGCCAGAGAATGTTAGCCAATATCTTAGTTTAAGGATTTCTAATCTTCATGAAATCAACCCAGAGAAACAATAATGTAATCATTCAGTAGTGTCTGAATACAGCATTAAAGTAATAAAATGCCAGCATAAATGTGTATTTTCATACTTCACCCAAAAATG
>CM067368.1:23598393-23615893 GCA_034401795.1 Chaetoderma sp. LZ-2023a | reverse complement strand
CATTTGTGTTTTACTGAACTGACGGCTGTGACGTATGGGTCAACTCGTCTCATGGAGTGAGTTTAGGCAAAAACTCTCGTGCCTATTCTAGGATAGATGAACATGTGATCAACTTCCCTCGGGTAGATGTGTCATGCGTTTAAATTACATTGATTTGAATACAAACACCTGGTCTTTTTGTCTTCCCGGTACCCTGCTGGATGGATGGGTTGCCTCGGATAGGTCCTATAGTATGACTGTTTAGGCGGCAGTCTAGTAACCCGAGTAGCTACTCAACTAGTGAACTAAACACACTCATGGTAAAGACATGCGGATGCTCGATCTATACTATTCATATTTATGGGTATTAACTATTAAGTAGTGTTTTTCTGTTCTGATATATATTTGTTTTCTACAGGCTCTATAGATGATGCTAGTTGCTCAAAAGTCGCTACTTCATATTTGACCACTGCACCAGCCGCCACTGTATTTGATCTACCTACCAGGTGTGATTCGGTAAGTTAATTGAATTACTAATAAAGTCAAAATGTTCCTGTCTTTGAAAATATTTATGCTATTAGGTCTCTATTCAAATAACGTTAATTTCTATTTTCTGGAAGCTCTCTTGCAAAGATGCATCAAGGACTACATTGTGCTGCGTGTGAAACTTGCCATGGATATATCCTTATGTTGTAGGCATTGGTATGTTAATTAACCCATCATCACATGGATATCCATGTATTGAACGCATTGGTATGTTAATTAAGCTATCATTACGAGAATATCCATCTAGTCTACGTATTGATATGTTAATTAACCTCTCATCATGCGGATATCCATGTATTGAACGCATTGATATGTTATTTAACCTCTCATTACGAGGATATCCATCTAGTCTACGTATTGATATGTTAATTAACCTCTCATTATGCGGATATCCATGTATTGAACGCATTGATATGTTATTTAACCTCTCATTACGAGGATATCCATCTAGTCTACGTATTGATATGTTAATTAACCTCTCATTATGCGGATATCCATGTATTGAACGCATTGATATGTTATTTAACCTCTCATTACGAGGATATCCATCTAGTCTACGTATTGATATGTTAATTAACCTCTCATTATGCGGATATCCATGTATTGAACGCATTGATATGTTATTTAACCTCTCATTACGAGGATATCCATCTAGTCTACGTATTGATATGTTAATTAACCTCTCATTATGCGGATATCCATGTATTGAACGCATTAATATGTTATTTAACCTCTCATTACGAGGATATCCATCTAGTCTACGTCTTAATATGTTAATTAACCTCTCATTATGCGGATATCCATATATTGAACGCATTGATATGTTATTTAACCTCTCATTACGAGGATATCCATATAGAGTACGCATTGCTATGTTAATTACCCTCTCATTAGCATGATATCTTTGTATCGTATGGATTAATAAGTTAATTTAGCTCTCATTGCTCGGATATTCTTTTATCGTATACATTGCTATTTTAGCACATTCTTGTTATTAATTCTTAGAGCATTGAAATGTTATATTCTTAAATTTAATTCCTATTCATATGATAACTAGTATTAAGTTTTGAAACAATGTTCCTATAAGTAGTAAGTCAATACCAGCAACAGCTTTCAGCTACATTGTTGCCAACATGTGTGAATTCAGTGATTCGTTAATACCCACACATATATATCCCTATGCCCGTGAATGCCGAGGTCCCAGAGTCCCAATTTCAAGCTAACACTGCTGAGAAGCTGCTGAATATTTTAAAACTAATTTGACAGGAATCTACAACATCTCTCAGCCAAATTACTTTCAAAATATTCAACATAATATATACTAAATTGCAAATAAATTTTTGAATTCGATATTTCGGATTAAAAAAGCTTAATATCTTACATTTAAATCATATACAGCCAATATACATCGGTGGAAGAAGGCGATGAAAGTGAAATGTAATGGAGAGAAGCATGTTTTGAACTGCGGGAGAACACCAACTTCAAGTGATTATTTTCCAATGTATAGCGACGGAGTATAATGACCTCAATAGCAGGTGAAATAAATAGCATTTAAAAACCTAGCTGCTTACGTTATTTATCCCACCTAGTATACATAGCCTAGAACATTCTTTGCCTATTATTGTGGCCTCCTTAAGATGCTACCGCTACCGCTACCGTTGCTACTACTACTACTACTACTACTACTACTACTACTACTACTACTACTACTACTACTACTACTACTACTACTACTGCTGCTGCTGCTACATCGGAAGAACCAAGCTTAATCGAGCTGTGTGATGTCAAGGTATATAGATTTGAATCTGTATGCGTCCCATGTCTAAACTCTCCTCATTCTATTCTATAGGCTTCCGAAAAATTCTCCACATCTATTGGCTGAAAACAATCTCCAACCGCAATCTGGCTGTCCACCATCATCAACAGAAGATTGATTGGCCTTGCATTGAGAAAAGATGCTGATTGGTTTATTAGCTGCACTTGAATGGAAGAGAAGAGACAGTCAAACACCATATGGTGTAGGAGGGTACTAAGATTCTGAAAGGAACTGCATTATACAAATGTAGGACGCGATCGAGAAGATGACCATTGACGGACGGGCATGGAAGTCTTTTGTTGGTGCTTTATGCTCCCTCACTGGGGCGTAATGTGACGAAGTAAGTATCCCACCAGCATCCGGTACATGTCACGTAGGCCTACACTTCCATGAAATGGTTAACGTCGTACTGTGATAGAGCATGTTGCTGGGCCAGTGGTCGGCCAATAACCTTCCAATGGGCCCCAGTATAAGGCCATTACTGGCCCAGTAACTTGCGTTATCAGGCTATACGTGTAATGGCATTCCGCTGCCGCTGCTATTGGAATGGACCTTTCCATTTTTAGCTATGCCCCGCCCATCACTAGCTAAGCTCCACCCACACCTCGCCGTGTTGGGATTGATCGATCCCCAAATGCCCTAGCTATCAATTTCCTGAAAACTATACTTGGAAGCTGTTGAATATTTTGTAACTAATTTGACTGGGTAGGCAGCAACAGCGCCCAGTCAAATTAGTTTCAAAATATTCAACAGAATATTTATTAGATAGTAAAAGCAAACAATTTGTACAACAACGCATAGACCGTCTTCAGATATGCGTTTGCGACGTACTTGTCGACGTCATTCATGACGTCATTAAGCATGATGTCATTGTACACATGACGCAGTTCATTATGACGTCATATGATGGGTGGGTACTCTGGAAATGTGAATTTCCTGTAATTACGGACAGGATTCTGATGGATATGCCCTCTATTTAACCATTCCTAGTTATTGTGTCACATCATTATGGCGATACACGATTATTAACATAAGACCTAGCAAATTGTAGCATTTATTGGTATATCATATGTTGCACGTTCTCCTCATAGAAGTCATAAGCCGATGTTCCGGTTGTTAGCCAGATACACGTGCTTCTATTGAATAACCGTTTAATAAGTCCCTACGACAAATACAATCTAAAGATAACAGATAATCAACTCGTGTGCTATGAATTCATCGACTAGTGCATAAAGTATTTGTTATTTTATCATTTATCTGAATAGATTTATGGCATCCTGGATAATTGTTGCATAGGACCAATCTCATACAACACAGTTTATATCTCTATTTGTCAGGTAATCCGCGCAATGTTGTCATAGAGGGACCCATTTCCTGCTAGGTCACGCCGATTTCTAGCTAACACGTGTTGGATTATATTCATATAGTTTGAACTCTGAGTTTTATAAATACCGTTTTAAAGGCAATTATACAGATAACCTGTTGACTATTTGGAAACTTATTTGACTAGGTGCTGTTGTTGCCCAGTCGAATTACAATTTCAAAAGATACAACAGATTGTTTATTAAATAGTAAACCCATCAAAGACATACAATTCGTAAACCTGACATGCCTTTCCAGACAAATGACGCAGTACTCTCTGTCATTTATGATTGTAGTGTGAATCTACACGTGATGTAATTTATTATTACGCCATATACGTATGTAACAGATTGGCACCATCAATTGACGAATCGAGTTTTAGCGATGCCCCGCCCATCTCTTAGCTTGGCTGCACCCACGCTTTGCCCGTGTTGTGATCAATCGGTCCCTATACCCGCTGAATTTCAATTTCCAGAAAGCTTTTCTGGTAAGCTAGTGAATATTTTGAAACTAACATGACAGGGTGCTGTTGCTATCTAACACCAATCATAAATGCTACAATCATAAATGACTCCACCATGAAGCTGGAAATGTATGTCACGTGTACAATGTGTATGCCTTTGATGGACTTGATATTTAATAAACATCATGTTGTATCTTTTGAAATTAGGTTGCTGCTTATGGCAGCATCAATGCCCAGTCAAATTAGTTTCAAAATATTTAGTAGAATGTTTATTAAAGGTGCATATTTACTTATTTCGCTTCATTACCATGAGGTAAACAAATTGGGCCTCTATTAAAATAAATAAATTGGGTCTCTAAATGTACATAAATTAAACAGTTTTGTTTTCACGCATTATGCGGCGAATATGCACCTTTAAATAGTAAAGACATACAATTCATAGGGACTATTTAGCGTTTAAGAAGGACTACATCGTGTCTTTCATGACTTAATTGATTATGACATCAGCCTATACGAGACGTACCTAATTACTTGTTCATGGTGTCGTGTGATTGATGGAGAAACTGGATTCCTACATTCCCTGCAGATTACTGCTAGAATACTTGCTCCAATAATTTGTTAGAGGATTTGTTACGGCGTACCTTATCTCTCTTCTAGCATTGTGAAATCTGACTTACCATGGTGACGTGTTTATTTGTGTGTATGGGTGCGGCATTGCACTAACAGTGTGTCACATCCTGGTTTATCGAGTGGCTTAGCGCGATATACAAAAACGCCTTTCAGTCCAGATCTAGTTCACGTGAATGCCTCCAGTCACAAGAGTTTAATTTGGCTTTCCATCATAAGAAACGACGTAAAAAAAAATTTTATACCTTGATTTTATGCTGGCCGAACATATGACAATACAACGACTTGTCAGTTTGAGTTTTATTTCACCATTTAAGACAGATACGCGTAAGATTGACAAATATTACATATAATATAATTATTACAGACAATATAGCCCACAATATTGGACGAAAGCCACAGTGCAATTCTCAATAATAGACGCCGAATAAAAATAAATAAATAACATTCCTTGAAAGTTATACTGATTTAGTTTAGATTCACTCGCATGAGTTATTAATTGTTCCATCGCCACAATTGTCTCATTCTTCCTACAAGAAGATATTGTCTGAGAGTAACCGTCTGTTTTTGGTAAACTCCATTTAGACATGTGTACAAAGCTAGACATGGGCGGCGCTTAGATAGAACTGAGCGGGATAACTCTAGAAATCTGTTTTCAATAACTTATTCCTCTTATAAATAAATAAGTAACATTTTCTGTCGGAACACTGTCGGAAACGCCGGAAATCCTCGTGACCGACATTTTTATTTAGCGTAAATATTCCTCCGATTTACTGATGGTTCCAACACCGACAACATTGGATCTGTCTGCCCACGTTTTTGTAATAATTAACAATACCATTGGTGAGACAGATTAATTTGAGACGGATTAGTTTAATCCGAGTTTAACGACTTAAACATATGTGCTATGTATACGGCGTGTATAACAATTTGATAAAAATGGTTCCCTCTGTTCTCAATGATGTATTCCTCTTAAATATAAATAACTAAGTAACCTTCGGAAACCCTTCGTGATAGCCATTCTTATTTAGCATAACTAATCCTCCGATTTACTGATGATTCCATCAGCGCACCGAAAACATTGGCTCCGTCTGCTTACGTCTCTGTAATAATCACCAATATTTGTGTCCCGTCAGATTAATTTGAGACAGATTAATTTGACCCAGGGTTAACGACTTACATATATGTGTAATGCATAACGCTTATATACTAATTTCCATCAGAATCATCAAATCTACATATTCTATGAGCTTTTTATTGTTCCTTTTATTGCTTTTAGAGCTGATGCATAGGGCCCCACAATCATTTATTTGATGGATGTACAGCCCATGTCGCATCACATGGATCAATAATTTGACAAACATATCCATAGATATTAAAATAATTATAATAATATTGTCCATGTACTTACATTATTTTGGTACATGTCTGGTCCAGTCCATACACCCGTCCGTTAACGATTTTGTCAGGAACGAGCTGCAGTACACGGGGTGATTGTAGCACAATACAATCGGGATGTGGCATAATTGTAGCACGAAGGTCTACTAAGAACAGAACCATGCATGCAATTGAATCAAACTGGCTCAGATATGATTCCTGTATTGGAAAGTAGTAGAAACATCCCACAGCTGCAATCAGCCCTTCTTCGTTTTGCCCATTGTGCCTTGTCCTCAGCCGAAATCCTTGGCTTCCTCAAATCCATTCTTGACTTGAGTGTACCGAGTCCTGCTTTCTTGAGGTCACTCCGTAGCACACTTAGCAGATTTATGCCATGCCGTCCTCTCCTGGCTTTGTATTTGCAGCCTCCCAGTAGGGCGAATTTCATGGACCATCTTTGCTGGGCGACGTTTACAGACGGCGGCGACATATTACACATCTTGTATAGTGCATCGTTGGAAATTATGCTGTTTGGCCATCAGCTCAGATAACTTCATCATAATTCATGTTGACGAAGTAGTAGTAGTAGCAGTAGTAGTAGTAGTAGTAGTAGTAGTAGTAGTAGTAGTAGTAGTAGTAGTAGTAGTAGTAGTAGTAGTAGAAGTAGTAGTCGTCATCGTAGCAGCAGCAGCAGCAGCTGCAGCAGCAGTCATCCAGCAGCAAGGCTATCATCATCATCATCAGCATCGTCGTCGTCGTCGTCGTCGTCGTCGTCGTCGTCATCGTCGTCGTCGGCTGCGGCGGCAGCGGCAGCGGCGGCAGTGGCGGCGGTGGCAGCGGCGGCAGCATCAACAGCAGCAGCGATAGTGGCTTCAACTTCTGCTTTATCTCTATTAACACAGGTACACTCTCGCGTGATCAATCCACAAAGGCATATTTCTTGGGTTAGCGGACCGGCTTTTGCGTGTCTATTATCCTGGCAATAACCATACGCCTTTGAACACTGACTTCCCAAAATATCAATTTTAAAATAATCATACAGGTAAGCTGTTGAGTATTTTGAAATTAATTTGACAGGAACCTGTTCCTTACATTGGAAGCAACAGCTGCCAGTCAAATTAGTTTCAGAATACGCAACATAATATTAATAAACCCTCAATAACTTTGGTGCTTTCGGTTCCAAAGGGGTAAATTAGAAGTGACGAGAATCTACATTTTGAAATTCTCTTTCTTTGTGACAGAAGTATGTTCCTTTCAGTTTTCTCTTCAACAGCTGCTTGACTCCTCGTTCAAACTAAAAGGGTACTGTGCCCGTACTGTGTCAATACTGGTCCAGTACCGGCAGTGTAATCTGTGCTATCAAGGAAACAAACTGTTGAATATTTGAAATGGAGTTTGACCGGTGCCTACAAACGCGAGCACCATCAATTTACTTTTATTGTTCATTAAATCATAAATAACCTTTCGTGTTCATTCAACGTGTTCAAACACCCCCCCCCCCCTCCACCACCAACACACCCCATGCCTCCCTAAAATCTCTTTAGGAGATTATCTGAACATTGGCATGCCTGCATTTGACCAACCGGATGTCACCTGCCACATTCACGTGATCGCCTCACGTGACCTAGAAACGGCTTCCGGCGATATTTGAGAAGGTTGTTGTCCGTCGCCCAGCTTAGCACACAAACAACATGGATGTCCTTGTCACCTGTCTCATGGGAAATAACATGCCCATTACTTAGACATCTTGCACAGTGTTAAATACAATTATTATTTACGTGCTCTGAGCTATGTAGTCTTAGATCGTCGGTTCTTGTAGGTTATGTCTTTCACTTTATTTGGACTAAATTGATAAAAAAAAACCATGTCACAGAATGAACCACAAACAGTGGGATCTATTTCTGTCTATGCCACGCCAATTTCTGTCTATGACCCACCCATTTCTGTCTATATCCCCGCCTTTCTGTCTATACCGCGCCAATTTCTCTCTATACCCCGCCCATTTCTGTCTATGACCCGCCCATTTCTGTCTATGCCCCATCCATTTCTATATATACCCCGCCCATTTCTGTCTATACCCATCCATGTCCTGCCATTTCCTATGCCCTGCTCATTTATGCCTACGCCCTCCTCATTTCTGTTTAAGCCCACCCATTTCTAACTCTGCCACACGTATTTTTCTCTATGCCCTGCGCATTTCTGTCTATGCCACGCCCATTTCTAACTATGCTATGCCAATTTCCAGCAATGCCCGCCTATTTTTAACCATGCCACGTCTATTTCTGTCTATGCACTGCACATTTCTGTCTATGCCCGCTCATTTCTCACTATGCCCGCTCATTTCTGTCTATGCCACGCCTATTTCTAACTATGCTACGCCAATTTCTAGCAATGCCCCGACCATTTCCGTCTATGTCCCACCCAGTTCTAACTCTGCCCCGCCATTTCTGTCTATGCCCCACCCATTTTATTTACAAGTATGATCGATGTTAACAACTCTGAGATCCCTGAATTCCAGTTTCAACGTAATAATAATAATAATAATAATAATAATAATAATAATAATAATAATAATAATAATAATAATCTTTATTTCAAGAGGGTACATCGTCAGTGGCCTGATGTTCCCGAGGCCCTCAAAACATATATACACTATGTACAATAATATATAATTATATACACGCCAGGTATGTACAAATAGACATGTGTACAATAATTCCACTTACACGCACGCATGCACGCACTCGCTGAGACACGCAGGCGGGCGGGCAGGCAGGCATACAGTAAGGCAGGCAGGCAGGCAGGCAAACATGTAGGGAGGTAGACAGGCAGACTTATACTAGTTGCGAGTCTCTTCAGGGTAACAGGTAAGCTGTTAAAAATATTTTGAGAAACTAATTTGACCGGACGCTGTAGCTACCTAAGGCAGCATCTGCCTCCAGCCATATTAGCCCCAAAATATTAAACAGAATATTTATTAAATCATACATGTTCAAGTTCACTTTATATAAATGTACATAACGACTGTGGTGGTAGAGTATTTGCAGTACAGTAATAATTACATGTGTGTAATATTCATAATTCTAGGATTCGGTAGTAGTAGTAGTAGTAGTAGTAGTAGTAGTAGTAGTAGTAGTAGTAGTAGTAGTAGTAGTAGTAGTAGCAGCAGTAGTAGTAGCAGTAGTAGCAGCAGTGGTAGTAGTAGCAGCAGCAACAGCGGCGGCGGCGTTTGGCGGCGGCGGCAGCGGCGCCTGCAGCGGTGGTAGTAGCAGCAGTAGCAGTAGTAGCAGTAGTAGCAGTAGCAGTAGCAGTAGCAGTAGTAGTAGTAGTAGTAGTAGTAGTAGTAGTAGTAGTAGTAGTAGTAGTAGTAGTAGTAGTAGTAGTAGTGATTGTAATAGTAAAAGTAATTTTTTTTTTTTTCATCCTAGCCCTTAATTATCGTATTATAATTGTCCCAAAGGAAAGCCTGGCACGTTTCTAAGACCATTGTGAATCCCAAAGCGTTTTCGTCTCTTCAGATGACCAAAACTTTGTCTCCAAGGCAGATGTGGCAATGAAACGAAGAAGAACAGATGATTATTATTATTATTATTATTATTATTATTATTATTATTATTTTTATTATTATTATTAGATGTTCATCTATCTTGTATGTTTGATGTGAATGACCTAAGTGTTGACGAATGCTTAGTATTTATTGGTACAGAATTCCACATTTGCGTTGTAGGTAACTATTTAGGTAAGCTGTTGACTATTTAGAGACTCCTTTCAACTGGCCTTTTGCAGCCCATGGCAGCTACAGCTCCCAGTCTGATTAGTAACAGAATATTCAAAGAAACCCTTATTAAATTGTAAACTCACATACAATTCCGACGCTTTCGTTGACCCTTTCACAACGGAGCTACGTAATTTTGATTGTGGCATCAGCTTACAGTGACGTATCTGATTACGATGTACGAGTGTTAGATCGTATCCTCCGCTGAGCCCCCTATCTTTGCCATTTCTATGGACTCATTTGTAGACAATGCAACTTATTAAACATCAGGCCTTTCACCAAAAGAGCAATAATTCAACAGAAATATCTGCACTTCTTAAATCCACATTAAGATAACATTCCTGAACTCACTACATTGTCACTATGATTGCCACATAAGTGGTTATCTTGGCCAATGAATGCATCCATTTGTAGCTATTTCTCGCCCATCTCTAGCCAGGCTCCACCCACGCTTTGCCCATGTTGATTATGACGTCATGTGATCGTTGGATAAACCGGAAAGGTCAATTAAGTGGTGGATTTGATTTGGCCTGCTAGTGATCAAGAACAACAGTGTGTAGTTATGTGTTGTTCTTAGCTGGACGAGCCTGTACACGATTGTATATGTATTTTGATCGGATAAAAAATGTTAAAATTTAAAAATAGCAACATTTACAAATCTATTTAAGTGAACGCCGGTGTGGGGGTGGGGTGTGCAGAGGGGGGGGGGGGCATCACTAAATGAATAACATATTTTCTAAGAACACTTTGTGTCAGTTATATGGTATGCATGTCCTGCACTTGAGATATTCCTAATAACGCGGGTTACTCGGCCGGTAGTGCTCCAATACTGGGCCAATGAGACCCGGTATTGACTAAGTGCTTGCCCCATAATCTGTATTATCACGACTGAAGCCACGACGCTTCGACCCATCATTTTGACTACATAATCTCTACTTGTTACAACATAGGCATATTAATCACTTCCGTATTTCACGACTTAAGTACATTTCTGATGCCACGTTAACTTTTTATAATGGTTGACAAATCGCGACATTGATGGATGTATTATGATTTGGGTTTATTGCCCTATGAATTGCCGCATCGCGTCTCCACCCGGATACTCAATCGAGTCGTCTCCACCGAGATACTCAATCAAGTCATCCCCACCCGGATACTCAATCAAGTCGTCTCCACCAAGATGCTCAATCAAGTCGTCTCCACCCGGATGCTCAATCAAGTCGTCTTCGCCCGGATACTCAATCAAGTCGGGTTAATAAAATTATTACATGAAAAATAATAACTGCGACATTTAAGTCACCAATTTTCTTGCCGTTTCCAGTATATTGACAGCTAGTACATAAAACCACACGCGATTATGCTTGTCTGAATGTTTTATGGGATCACCGTTGGATGTTGTCATGGTGAATATTTAAAGCATTTTGCCATCAACAGGTTTTATTTCTCTATTTGGACGGACAGTCTACTTTGTGCATGCAGGTGTGAGTTCTCCAGGCTTATTAGAATCAGTAATACTTTGAGTGCAACGCCACAGATTCCACTATGTGGACATTTATTTGTCTAGAAATGATTTTGTTTGGGGATTGTTTTACAGAGAAACACATGTCGAATAATATTTTAACAAGCTTCGATATAATTGCGACTAAAGCAACTCTCACAGACCGATCAAGCGAGCAACCGAGCTGTCTGGCCAGCTGATTGGCCAACTCACTGACCAGCTCCGTGACAAACTGGCTGATCGACTGGTCGCCCGGCCTACCCATTGATCGGCCGACTGACCAATCAACTGTCCATCCGACCAACCAACCGACCAGACGACCGTCTTACTGTCCGATTGACTGTCCGACCAAATGTCCGACTGTCCAACTGACTGACCGACTGACTGACGTATATACGCTGGCGGTTGCAACTAAATATCGCCATAAATCCCAGTAGAGAAATACTTTATGATGGATTCAATATTGGCCATAGAGAAATATGAAGGTAGCTGTATGAAATTAGCATTTTCGGGACGAGTACAATAATAGCAGCTGTCTCAAACATATGCAAAACCTATCCTTTAACTAACTAATTTCTAATGTTAGTTACAAGATATTCAAATCTAGGTTTCCTGTAAAAAGCAAATCCAAAGTAAATTATCATTGACATGAACATGTTGGTTATGATAGTGCACGGTATTATGCGACTGCAGTAGTTTTGACACAATTATGCAGCTACCGTCAGTCATTTTTCTTCTTTGGTCACTGTTTCTCGTCATCAGCCAGCATACTTAGCTCGGGTAGATGCTTCTTGCTCTTCCGTGAACTCAGTCCTGCTCTTTGGGAACCCGCTGATCTTTAATGGGCATATTGAGTTCAGGAGAGTTCCATTGGTTTGCCAGGTTTGCAAATGTTAGTACCCCTGTCAATGGAATGATTGCATCTCTCACTCACGTGTCTGCCGTCATAATCAATATCTCCCTAGTCTTGTTAGCTGACGTCACAATAAAAATTACACGTGTCCGTCACAAAACTGGAAACCCCCGTCGGGAATTGGCAGAATCGTATGGCTTTGGTGTATTTATGATTTAATAAGCATTCTAGTGACTATTCTTTAAACTAACTTGACTTGAAACGCTCAAAGTCTCTTTCGCAATTTCAATGGCACAATCCGCTCTAGATTTCTGCTGAATACCGTGACAGTTATAATTCGAATAGGGGAAGTTGCAAAATAGTCAATAATCTGCTTCTTACAAGGGCAACATAGAGTTCTATATGGGAGTTTTGGGGTAAGCGAGATTTCAAACTGGCACGTGTCAGCCACTACGTCCTTACTGTTCAGCTCTGTGAACGATAATCATTCATACAATGCATGCTCTGTTGAATATATTCAAACTAATTGAGGGATCCGTTCTCTCATTCAAGTATCAGACTTCATAACTTGAATACATCACTTATTAGGTGACGTCACAATAAAAAGTGATATAGGCCCATCAGTAAAGTGGAACGTCTGTCACAAAAGTGGTTGAATCGTATGACCATTGACAATCAAATAAACATTCTTTTCAATATTTTAAACTAATTTGACTGGTAGCTGTTGCCACTATAGGCCCCAACAGCTTCTTGTCAATTTGTTACAATATATTTCAGCGGCTTACCCGTACTCTTACACTTACATTTAGATTCTGGGTATCAAATCGTTCCCAACACGCCTAGAAGGTGGGATGCACTTAGCTCTATATTAGCGGTACATAGCTAGAAATGTATCCCTCGCTTGTCTGGGTCCTGTTTTTATATACAACATGAACATGCTCCGAACAAATTCACTTCAGAATAATCACCCTCTTGCTCATATGAGTAACCTGACAGTGAGATTGGTGTACATCATGATACAATGTGTTACCACATAGACTTACGATGTGCACGTCACATTTACACAGGTCATTCACTATTGCAAAACATTATGGGAACAATTTCTCTCCATGCCTGTTTATGTCTAGCTATGGTCCGCTCACTTTATACACAGATTGGAACGGATCTTAGCGCTTTCAACCCTGAATTCCAAGAATTCCAGTGCCAAGGGACCGATATACAGGTAAGCTGCTGAATATTAAAAAACTTGTTTGAACATGGCCTTTTTCTGCATATGTCCGCAATAGCTCGCAGTCTAGTTAGTATTAAAATATTCAACAAAATGTTGATGGACTTGTAAAGCCATCGCAGATATACAATTCAGACACTTTAGTTGCCACTTTCCCGACGGATCTACGTTATGTTGATTGTGACGTCAGTTCACTAATGACGTATCAGATTTTCATGTCAGATGCTTGAGTGTTAGATGGGATCACTCCCGTATCCGCCACCCATCCACCTATTCGTTCATTTCCATTTGTATGGAATCGTTTTTAAACAATGAAACCTTTTAAACATGACAACATGAATAATTCAAAGGAAAAAGGAAATATCTACATCCTAAATCCCCAATAAGATAATCTTGCTGAGATCACTGAATGTTATTACATTCGAATAGTCCTCACCCATAAAGTTTGTCATCATTTCAGCCAACAGATCACCACAAATGATGTAATTTGGTCGACAGAGTAGGGTATCCATGGCATGACAATGATGAGGTGCGTGTGCCCTACAGTTGTCTTGGCCATTTAAGTGGAGGAGCTGGTTTTGAATGATAATGATCCAGAACAGTGAGGTCTGGTTTTACGTTCTCAGTTCTGTTCACAGTGGTACGATATTGTACCCGATCTTACATAATATTTTGAGAGAATAAATATATGGAAATAAAATAAATCAGAACATAGAATCCTAGTCAAGCTAACACAGGCGTAGATGTCGCGTATGACAAAGAGATATTCTATCAGGGCACATTGTGGTAGTTTTATGTCGTGCGCTCCATTTCCGGCCTTGATATGATGTATGGATCGACCTTTCCTCGGACTAATACATTATTATGAATACATACTCCCCATTTGCTACGCCATATGCATATTATCAACTTCCGTGTTTCATGATTTTGTTACACGACTTTATGCTTCGCTAAGCATTATAATGGGCAACACATCGGGACATTGATTGGTTTATTATGTTTTGCTTTATTGACCTATAAACTTCCGCATCGCGTCTTTACCGGGATACACAAAACCAGTCCTGTTACATAAAGTTATAATATGCCGAATTGAATCTGATACATTTATGTCACAAATATTCTTGCGGTTTCGCGTCTACTGACAGTTAGTCTATAAAGACACACATTATTATGCTTGCGTGAATAATTTCATGGGACCGCGCTTGGACGTAGCAATGGTGACTGTTTAAAGGTTATTGTCATCAACACGTTGTGTATCGCTATTTAGGCGGACAGCCTAATCTGTGCATGTATGCCTAAGATCATGGAGCATATTGAGACAGCCTAATCCGTGCATGAATGTGTAAGATCATGAGGCCTGTTAAGATAGCATACTCTGTACATGTAGGCATAATATCATGGTGCATGTTGAGACTGCCTACTCTATGCATGCATGTATAAAATTATGACGCATGTTGAGACAGCCTTATCTGTGCATATAGGTGTAAGATCATGACGCATGTTGAGATAGCCTTATCTGTGCATGTAGATGTAAGAGCCTGACGCATGTTGAGAGAGCCGTATCTGTGCATGTAGGTGTAAGATCCTGACGCATGTTGAAACAGTCCAATCGGTGCATGTAGGCATAAAATCATAACGCATGTTGAGACAGCCTTAGCTGTGCATGTACGTGTAAGATCATGATGCATGTTAAGACAGCCGTATCTGTGTATGTAGGTGTAAGATCATGACGAATGTTAAGACAGCCTAATCTCTGCATGTACGCATAAGATCTTGACGCATGTTGAGACAGCCTTATCTGTGCATGTGGGCATAAAATCATGACGTATGTTGAGCCAGCTTTAGCTGTGCATGTAGGTGTAAGATCATGAAGCATGTTAAGACAGCCTTATTTGTGCATGTAGGTGTAAGATATTGACGCATGTTGAGACACCCTAATCGATAAATGTTGGTGTAAGATCATGAAGGATCGTGAGACAATCTAATCTGTGCATGTGGGTGTAAGGTCATGGACCATGTCGAGACAGCCCAATCTCTGCACGTGGGTGTCAGGAAGCATGTTGTGACAGCCTAATCCGTGCATGAAAGTGTAAGATCAGGAGGCCTGTTAAGATAGCATACTCTGCGCATGTAGGCATAAGATCATGAAGCATGTTAAGACAGCCTACTCTATGCATATATGTATACAATTGTGATGCATGTTGAGACAGCCTTATCTATGCATGTAGGTGTAAGATCAGAACGCATGTTAAGACAGCCTAATCTGTGAATGTAGGTGTAAAATCATGAAGCATGTTAAGACAGCCGAATCTGTGAATGTAGGTGTAAGATCATGAAGCATGTTAAGACAGCCTAATCTGTGCATGTACGCATAAGATCTTGACGCATGTTGAGACAGCCTAATCTATAAATATTGGTGTAAGATCATGAAGGATCGTGAGACAAGATAATCTGTCCATGTAGGCGTAAGATCATGTGCACGTGGGTGTCAGGGAGCATGTTGAGACAGCCTAATCTGTGCAAGGTAGCATAGTACGTTCTTGCACACTAGATTATAGGCAATTCATTTATCACGAACTGATTTGGGTTTATTGGACGGAGGAAATTGTTCAATTATATTTTAGCCTACTCAATATAGTTACGATTTAGGCAACTGGGTAAGAAATGTCTAACACTTAAGCGATTGACTGTCCACGTGAGACCAACTGATTGATCGGCTGATCGACCGACAAACTGGCCATTCAACCACCATCCAACCATCTGTCTGACTGATTGGCCGACTGACTGACTGATTGACCAATCTACCAACCGACCCGACTTCGAGAGTTGTTGAGAGTATCAAGTAAATATCGTCATAAATCCCTAGGGAAAATTTCTTTATGATATTTCAGCTTTATATAAATATGATGGTAGCGCTATGAAATTTGCCTTTTCCTCTCTTAGCCCTTAGCACTCTGATGTCAAGATTCTATCTTTTACTGTGTCAGTATCACAGAAACTGGTGTACATCTTTCAACAATTTTGCTGGAAGATGTTTCTGTCTACGACAGCACCATCTCCCCAGCAAATGTGTTGAAAAATGAACACCAGCTCATCTTCTAATTTAATTTGAAAATTTAAAATTTTGACACCAGAGTGGTAAGGGTTAATAGAAGATTAGAATGATAACAGCGGGCTCAAACGTATACAAATACAGCATCTATTCTCGTAGCAACTAATGTTAGCTACAAGATCTTCAAATCATAACACATACAATTCAGGCCACTTTACTTGCTCCTTTCACTACGGGCCTACACCATTTTGATTCTGATGTTAGCTTACAAATGCCGTATCTCAGATTTTTGTTTGGCTGATCAGATCCTTTCTTTGCTATCCAATCTTTGTCTTTTCTCTGGAACCGTTTCTAAACAATGGAATTTAACATTTTTATATACGCTGCCTTTCAACATTATACGAATAATTCAAAAGAAAACTCTGATCGCCCTAAATCCATACAAATATAACATTGCTGAAATCACTGAATTCTATTCGATTCTCATGGAGCATTTTGACAAAGGGTATCATTAAAAAGAAGCCCACAAATGAAGTCATTCTGCTAACGGATTAACTTATTGGTGGCTTGATCAAAACAGGCTCGGTTGCACTATTGTTGCCACAAGACTGTTTATCTTGGTCAATTAAGTGGGGTGAGAGTTGGGCGGGGTGGGGGGGGGGGTGCGGGATGGGGTGGGTACGTTGGGGCAATTGATTTGGATTGTTGAATGATCAAATACAGTTGTGTGCGGCTGTGTGTTTTCAGTTCTAAGACCTTGTACCAGGAATATTTTTATAGCATAAATATGTGGTAATAAAATAAATCGATGCGTAGAAGCCTATTCAATATAAAACAGGTGCATGTGTCGCATATGACAAAACGAAGATGATATTATATCAGAAGAGGTTATTGGTTTGATTGGCGGGTATGGGGTCCCTGATT
>CM067368.1:23523393-23593393 GCA_034401795.1 Chaetoderma sp. LZ-2023a | reverse complement strand
GTCTATTATAAATTCAACGTTGAGAGTCAAAGCTGACGTCGCTTACATCAATATGTCAATGACCCGAGCGTCATATTGTCAGCTAACTCATCTGACCGAAACAATGGCGGGATGCGATCTATCGCGGAGGCATATGATATCATAATCAATTAGTGACATACGTAACTAGGTAGCTGACATCACAATCAAAATGGCGGTTTATAACTCCGTCATGAAAATTGAAAAAAGGCCGTCACGTGTACGAATCCAATGTCTTTGATGGGTCTATAATTTAACACAGTTTGTTGAACATTTAGAAACTAGTTTGACTGTGAGCTATTGGAAACACTCTCTCACCCCAGGTAAATTAGCTTCAAGATACTCAACAGCTCACGTGTATAATTACATTGCCAATGGACCTTTCTAGTCTTAGCTCATCGTCCTCTTGCACGATCCTCACCCTCCCACTCCGCTCCCGTATGTGAGTGGGCGTATGCTAGTACGATGGTTCTAGTTATGCCCATATTTACCTAAGCTCCACCCACACTTCGCCGCGTTGGAATCGATCGATCCCTGAACTGCCTGATAATGAATTTCTTGAAAATTATACAGGTAAGCTGTTGAATATTTTACACCTAATTTGACTGGACGCTGTTGCTGCCTATGGAACCAACAGCACCCAATCAAATTAGTTTCAGAATATTCCACAGCATCTTTATTAAATGGTAAAGACATACAGCAACGCTAAGTCCGTCATCAATTAAGCGTTCGTGGCGAACCTCTACGTCATTCATGGCGTAATATATTATGACGTCATCCTACATGTCACATAGTTAATTATAATGTCATATGATTGAAGGCTAAACTGGAATCCTCCATTATATTTTCACAATGACTTCTGCCAATGAATAACGGGCTAAACGTTCTCAGATATCAGTGTAGGAGAACGATGCCTAATTTAAACAAAACAATTTAAAAAGTGACGCAGAATATAAGTACATGCCATATGTTTCCTTACATATACTTGTATATATTTCGAACTCATGCCTTTGTCCAGGAATATACTTGTAGAAATTGAAATCACTCGAACATGTCATCTTAGAGCAAAGGTATCGGAATGTTTTGGCAGCGATATTGGGTTTAAGAAAATGCGGCATATTTACTCTATATGGACTGGAGCTTTGGGAAAATATTGGCAATATCTCTTGGAGTAATTCACACTTTGTTATACACGTAGTGTACCTTCAAGTCGCTGTTGTGTTGTTGTTAATCTTGTCACCAGCCAACACCTGGAACTGACAGAGAATTTAAACACCCCCCTGATTACGCGGGTTAATGGGCCGGCACTAAGCCAATGTCGGCCCGTATTGCCCCTCTAATCAGCCAGTAGCTCCTCAGTAACCCGCCTCATCAAGAAGCTGTCTAATAAAAAACCTGAATACTGATATATATATTACCACTCTCTCATGTTACCTAATAACTCAGCAGATTGGATTTTACGATAAGACTACTCGGTTCCCATGCAGTTAACCCTTTAACACTCATATCAGCCAAAACAGCTTCTGCAGTCGTCTTGAGAAATGCCCATTTGCAAACCAAACCAAAAGAAGACCAGTTTTGAAACTTTATCACTGGAATGACTGGCTCGAGCCAGTCATTTCAGTGGTAAATCTTCAAAAAGAGTCTACTTTTGGTCTGCAAATGGACATTTTCTATGAGAAAGTTTAAATTTTCTTGAATGAATTCGAGAGTTAAAGGGTTAAACGAATTACAAATGGTATCCGTGTTAAGATGTTCCGATCACTGCCTAAGTTCGGATCATTTCCTGAAAGACGAACAGTTCAAAGCATAGCAGTGCCACCAATAAACACACCGTATATCGCTAGAAGCTTTCGGAAATTATTCAGATGATGATGATGATGATGATATGTTCTGTGGCGGCAGTAGTTTAAAAACATTCTGCGGCTGCAATAAGTCCTCCATCTTTACCCCCCCCCCCTTTCTCAGCGAGCGACATTACCCCCCCATCAGGTGCTTCCCCGTCGTCAGATGTACTCCCTGGTCGTAATGGGTCTTGTTGCTTATAATTCAGGAAATGATCCGACTGTTCAAAATTATCGAAGCAGGTCACCGTTAGCAATGTTTTATATATATATATATATATATATATATTGGAATTCTAACGGTTTTTTTTGGTTAGAACAACTAATTCCGTGACTCGTTCACCTTTCAACAATGCAGAAGATACACCTAAATTTTCCCGCGTAAATGTGCTTCCCATCGGAAGTAGCCCAGACGGGCGGAGTAGTTTAAACGATGTCGCCGTATCTTAGTGACTACAATGAATGTATTTTCTCCACCTGCTTCTAGTGTAGATACCAGTATAAGTTAGGTTAACATATAATACCCATACACTAGAAGCAGGCGGATGGACCGTTATTAGGGTAGAGCCTATAATAGGTTATCTTAACACTGTTTAGACTTCTCAACATGCACTCTTCGCGTCCTTTGGAGATACGCCTTGATGCAGCAACATACTGCATCCATATTAACGTTAACATATGCAACATCTCTCGTGTGTGGCTACTTTGAAATTGTAATTTTAATATTTCAGCGGTGAAACAGTTAATAGCTGGCAATCGATGCTTGCGCTTTAACGAGCTAGACAATCAGCGGAAGTGTTCTGGATTGACTGTTTAAAATGGCTAGTATACATACTGTAATGCTATGTGTTCAAAGTGTTGCTTTGTAAACCCTGTTGTGGAACGGTCATCGGCGACCGAGCAAGCCACTGGCGAGACTATCGAATCGTTTTTTCCCAACGAGACCTGAAGCTAGTTGATCGAACTGGCGTTTGCCAAGTAATCCAGAAGCTAGTGAATCGAAATATCGTTTACCGACAAGTCCAGAAGCCAAGCTGTCGAAAGGCCGCTTCCCAACAAGACCAGAAGCGAGGCGACCGAAAGGCCGTTTCCGTAAGAGTCCAGAGGCCAACCGATCGAAAGGTCGTTTCCGTAATAGTCCAGAAGCCAACCGATCGAAGGGTCGTTTTCCCAAAAGTCCGGAAGCCAGGCCATCAAACGGACGTTTCTTCAAAAGACCGGAAGCTAGTCTGTCAAAAGGTCGTTTCTTTAAAATGCCAGATGCTAACTGGTCAAAAGGTCGTTTCTTTAAAATGCCAGACGCTAACTGATCAAAAGGTCGTTTCTTTAAAAGTCCAGACGCTAACTGATCAAAGGGCCGTTTGCCGACAAGTCCAGAAGCCAGTCTATCGACGGGCCGTTTTCGTAAAAGTCCAGAGGCTAATCTATCAAAAGGCCGTTTCTGAATGAGGCCATTCGCCAGTGGATCTAGAAATCGGTTGTTGAAACCATCATCGTCAAACTCGTCGTCATCTTCAACAATCTCGATATAGTGTGGATGAGCGGCAGCTGTTTCTGGAAGATAGTCTAGAACTTGTGGTTGCAATTTGTCATCGGGCGAATTCACAGCTATCCTGTAAAATAGGATTACAGCATTTTGTTTAATTAATTACATTCTATTGTTGTGCATTTTTAACCATTTCAACGCCAAATCCCTGAATTCTTTTTACTATATATATAGCAAATTCAGTTGAATATATTGATATTAATATGACAGGCTTCCTGTTGACTAATCGTTCACCGTCATATACCGTATCCTGCAGATGTTTCACATTGTACATCGTGCTACCACCACGCTGTACGCAACAACGACATATTAATCCGATGTCACTCAAATTCAAATACAGGATTTAAACAGAGAATTTCGAGACTTTGGTCATGATCGGGATAAAGGAATCCGGATCCGGATTGGATCAAATTGCGGATCTGGTGATATTTCGGAAACTGCTGACCCGATTTGGTTCATATTTTAACTTAGGAAAGGGTGTGCCGATAGACTAGGAATCCACGACGTGGAGCGGGATCCAACACGAAAACTGTCAATCTGACAACAAACGTAAAAATTGTAGCCATATGTCTTTGGTGAATTTGCAATTTAATAAACATTCTGTTGCATACGTTGGAAGACTGGCAGTCATATTGCTGTCAAAATCTGCAACAGCTTCCCTGCATAGCAACCTTAAAATTGATGAATCCAGTTTATCGATCAATCATATGACACCATAATCAAGAACGCAACTAGTAGGCTGACGCCACCATCGATTACGTCATGAATGGCGCAATTTAGTCCGTCATAAACGTTTAATAGTCCGTAAAGTTTACGAATTCTATGTCTTTAGTATTTAATAAATATTCTGTTGAAACTAATTTGGCTGTGTGGCAGCAAAAGCATCCAGTCAGATTAGTTTTAAAATATTCAACATCTTACCTGTATAGTTTTCTGGAAATTGAGATTCAGAGAGTGAATAGATCGATTGCTTCCAAAACGGGCAAACCGTGGGTGGAACTCAGCTAGAGATGTGGAGGGCTGGGGGCATAGCTAAAATGGAATTCCTCAATGGCGATGTTGATAATTCAGGGTTCAAAGTGTTGCATCCGACAAAGTGGGTGAACCTTAGAGAGAAATGGCATCGCTAGAAATGGACCCTCCCATTACAACAAGAAATGCCTCCTGCGCTTTACAGATAACTGATCCTTTTGACAAACACATATTTTACAGAAGTGCCTTATTGCGGATCCAATAGCCTGCTGGTTATAATAGACAGCCTGATGCAAATTCATTTTCCTTATTTCACCCATATCAAAGGCGTACAATAGATCATTAGGAAACGATGGACCTTTCCATTTTAGCTATGCCCCGCCCATCTCTAGCTAAGCTCCACCCACATTTCACTCGTATTGGGATCGATCGATCGATCTCTAAACTTCCTGACTATAAATTTCCAGAGAACTATACAGGTAAGCTGTTGAATATTTTGGAACTAATTTTACTGGGTCCTGTTGCTGCCTATTTCTATGAAATTAGTTTCAAAATATTCAACATCATGTTTCTTAAATAGCAAAAATACAATTCATATAACATGTCGGACTAATAAACGAAACAGACGGGCTTAATCGAATCATTCATGACGTCATGATTATGACCTCGGCATACATGTCGCGTAGTTGATTATGACGTCATATGATTGAGTTAGGAAATGGATGCATAAATTAAGAGAAATACTGAGTGAGACTGGGCGTTAGCTTATGAGACGTGTCTCGCTGGCACCGGGCTACTCATGTACACATACGCCCACAAGACTATGGAGGGGATGGGGGTGCAAGAAATAGACTAACTGGGAACCGAATTAGCATCAGTGACTACCTATTAACACATGCACATCTGTCTAAACAGAATTTAAATAATTTCTTTTAATATCTAATGTCACAATTCTGAATTTCAGAAATTTATTTTGTATTTACGAAAACCGATGGCGATGATCTAGACTTCTGTAAATCGTGGCGTCAGAATAGCTACAAGTGTGAACATAGAATCTTCCCAGATTGAGAATGGCATCTGATAAGAATATTGTATGATTGAAAACCGAGTTATCTCCGCTCATGGCGCATATAGCCGGGGGGACGTTGCTGGGAAATTTGTTTTACGGAATTCAGCAGAGCATGATAGTCGAAGTCGAAGATTTAATTCAGCACGAGATTTTGGCAAAGACACAAGGAATAAACAAACAGTATGCATGATTCATTCTCCGATGACAAAACCCCACCCACACAATATTGTATTCAGCATTTCTTGTGATTTTCTGTCTTCGTACTGCGTTGCAAATTGCTACACACAAGGGTTATGATTAACGTCTTCAACTTACTATTGATCATTGCTATATATAGTTCCTTCCAGTTGAATGGTGTGCGCTAGTCTATAGATATAGACTACAACTGGCTAAGTCGTCGTCTTCAGGAGTGTCCACAAAACGATATATAATACTAAAACATGTTCAGAATAACGTATAATAGCAGAACAGATCGGACATAGAGATATCAATCAGTATCACTACAGCCTTAATTACAACTATTTTGCAATTGACTTTTCCAGTGTTAGCTATGCCCCGCCCATTTCTATCTAAGCTCCACCCACACATCGCTTTATGACTATCAATTTCCAGAAAAATATACAGGTAAGCTGTATAGGCAGCAACAGCACCCAGTCAAATTAATTTCAAAATATTCAACAGCATGTTTATTGAATAGTAAAAAACATGCAATTCGCACAACGTGTCGGACTATTAAGAGTTAAAGACGGGCCATATAGAATCATTTATGACATAATGATTATGACGTCATCATACACGTCGCTTAGCTGGTTATGACGTCATACGACGTCAGAGTGATAGATGAATACTCTGGAAAGGTGGATTATCCTACACGCCGCTTAGCTTATTATGACGTCATATGACGTCAGATTGATAGATGAATACGCTGGAAAGGTGAACAATCCTAAACGCCGCTTAGCTGATTATGACCTCATATTGATAGATGAATACTCTGGACAGTTGAATTATCAACGCAGAAAAGCGATATCAGACAGTAAGTGCAACAAATCACAACACGCGGCAGTGACAGATGTGACCATGCAGCGCACCATGGAGGAACTACAGTCATGTACGGATGAGTCTGCCAAGTCTCACAGACAGCTAGTCATTACCGCCTATGGGCACCGCCGTACTGATTGTAGCGTGACAACTTGCTTGCGTTCTGCCAGTGAATGATCAGAACCGAACGTTGGTCCACTTCTCATTACGGCCCTGTCCATGCTCCGGAAGTGGCTTGGACTGGTCGAGCTGAAATTGATATCTACAGCGGGTTCAAGCATATTCAATGAGATTCAATTCTGGAGACCGAGCTAGGCACTTCATTCGTCCGATGTCCTCATTTCCCAGGTTAATAAACCCTGCTCTATGTAATCGTACACCCATAGATTTACCACCCATACCTCATACTGGGGCGGATATGTAACACATTTTAGGTAAGATGTTCCATTCTGGCAGAAAGCATGAAATTTGGCACATAGGTGGTTTAAGGTATGCTGAACATAATTAGAAGCGGTGCCACGTGATTCTACCAAGGGATTCAAAATGGCCGCCTTCCCAGCGGAAAATTTGCATTACTCAAGTTCTAGATGGAGTAGAGGGATGGAATTGATGTCAAATTAAAGGTTTCTTGGGTCACTGGTTATGATTTTACCCATTACAATACTCTAAATAGATAAACATGCTGAAAAAATATATTATTATTGTTATTATTATTATTATTATTATTATTGTTGTTGTTGTTGTTGTTGTTGTCGTCGTCGTCGTCGTCGTCGTCGTCGTCGTCGTCGTCGTCGTCGTCGTCGTCGTCGTTGTTGTAACATTTGTAAATGAGTAGTATTATTGCTAAACGTTTGTACACACATGTTCCGGGCGGAACATTTTAGAAACAAGTTTTCGCTACTCAAAACAATTGGTCTACACGTTTTCTCCAGTAAAAGTAATTGCATGTTTACTATTTAATATATGTTCTGTTGAATATTTTGAAACTAATTTGACTGGGCGCTGTTGCTACTGAAATTTGTTGAAGGAAACTTTGTTACTCAGAAAACGGCTCACAAGTTCCCAGCCTTGGCACATGATCAAATCCACGAGCAGCAAAATGCTATTCTGAAGGGCGATGGTGGAATTATCGGAATCACAGAAAATGAAGCTGCTTTGAAACAATGGATGGTGTCAGCCCAGAAATAGGAAGGATGATCAGCGAGTACGAAGTGAAACATACACAGAGAAATATCAATGATAACTGTCACCATGAGCAGATTCCGAGTAAGCAGAAATTGTTTGCTTTAAACACAATTTGTCTTATTGATGCAATCGAGGAAATGGGAAACCCATTTTTAGATGACAGTTTTGACTTGGTGACTCTAGAGACCAAAGTCATTATGTCCGAGTCTGTAGTGAATGCGATCCGAACAGCAGAAGAACTAGACATCAGACAGTACCACGCATTCGTCGCAGATCAACTATCTGTGTCATCAAAATCGGTATATGACCCAATCCAAAAGAACACGTTGGCTTTGCTCAAATCAAAACAGAGGAAGAGTACCCGAACCAACAAGAAGCTTGTTGCAATGAAGTGAGATGTACAGTTATTCTCTAGACTGTACATTTCCTGCCAATCCAGAGACGGAGACCTTGATTCATTCTCTGTGCAAGAGAATCATCCATGGCCCCCATCACTTGCTGACAGCAACGCAATGCGCCAAGGCAGCAAATCAGATCTGATGGGATGTTTGGAAGGATTAGTAGCTCGTGCAGCTTATTGTCCAGAGGTTGAAGTGAAGCTCATTGACGGGGCACCAATGATGCATAATCTGGATCCCAAGAAATCAAAGGTGGTTGTGAACACATTTGGAGATTTTGCAGAGCACGTCTTCCTCCCACACATTGCTAGACAACTACAGAGGTTAAAAGATTGGATGTTGTATGGGACGTGTATAAGGCTGGAAGCTTGAAGACATACGCTAGAGAATTACGGGGACATGGTGAAGCTCTTCGTGTTGCATCGAGTACAAGACTCCCTCAAAATTGGAACACTTTCCTACGAGCTGCTGCAAACAAAACAGGCCTCTTCACCTTTCTCGCACATACATTGGAGTCATTCGAGCTACCATAAGGAAAGATACTCGTCACAACATGTGAGGAAGACGTGCTGATGAGGCCAGCGCATGACGTCTCACAACTCGCGCCATGCATGCAAGATGAAACAGATGGTAGAATGTTGCTCCACGCCTTCCATGCATATCACCAAGGTTATTGAACAATAATGATTCATGCTACAGATACAGACGTCATAGTCCTAGCCATATGGACAGCAAACTTTCTTCATGGGTGTGATCTCTGGGTCGCATTTGGCCATGGGAGGACCTTCCGCTATGTATCAGCTCATGGCATTGCAACAGTTTTGGGTGCAGAAGCGTCACGCGGACTGCTATTTATGCATGCTTTCTCTGGGTGTGACACTGTGTCTGCATTTTGTGGGATTGGCAAGAAGACCGCATGAGAAGTTTGGAGGACGTCAGATCTATTCAAGTCACTATTTAGGAGACTGTCTGATGTCCCGGCGTCTCTGTGTGACAATGACATGGAAACGCTGGAGGGGTTTGTCGTACTACTGTACAAACGCACATCACCATTGTCAAAGGTTAATGAGGCACGAAAACGGCTTTTCGCTTTTGGCAACAGGCAGCTAGAAAACATTCCTCCGACCAGTGCAGCTCTGCTGCAACACACCAAACGTGCTGCGTTCTAGGCAGGTCATCTTTGGGGCAAATCACTCCACGCAAATGCAAAAACGCCATCGCCAGCGGACTGGGGTTGGGTCAGCCATGGAGACACTTGTTCACCGCAAAGGAGTTTACTTGCAGACGCATCTAAGGCATGCCGGGAACTCGTGAAATGTGCTTGCAAAAGTAATTGCACTGGCAGATACAAATGCTATAGATCAAACTTACCGTGTACACAGTTGTGCTCATGCGGTGCACAGTGCGTGTGACGTCTGTGAATCACGATTCAACAATCAACAGCATCATGTATAGCCTAGCATACTCTAATAGGATAATTGAACGTACCTATAACGACCATTACTTGGTTCGATATTAAGAAATCAAGTAATTTAAACTATTTCTAGATGCTACTTTGCTTTTGTTCTCAAGAGATGGATCTTTTAGATAACACATCTTAAAGAGCCACCGTCTTTTGACATCAAACACAGGTGGTCGCTATGGAAGGATTGCTATTTACATATTTAGAGTATTGTAGTGAGTAGAATTATAACGATTGACCCATGAAGCCCCTAATTTGACATTAATCCCATCTCTCTACTCCGTCTAGAGCTTGAGTAATGCGAATTTTCCGCTGGGAAGGCGGCCATTTTGAATCCGCCATTTTGAATGGGTTCCCTTGGTAGAACCACGTGGCACCGCATCTAATTATGATCAGGATACCTCAAACGACCTATATTCCAAATGTCATGCTTTCTGCCAGAATGGAACATCTTTTTCACATATTTGACCTACCAATAGGCTTATATTATAATGAACTATATCCCTATGGCATCAGAATAAGGCCGCATACATGGATGGGAAGCCTCGACCCTATACCTCACACCAGTCAATCTGGAAGCAATAAAGGGACGTATGGCTACCAGCAAGTAATGCCACCCCACACCTTGACTGAAACGCCACCATTATGGTCATGTTCTACCACAGTAGGCCTACGTGACATCAGAAGGTCTTTCATTTTGACGTCGCCACAAAGGAACATACCCATTGCGAAGTTCCTAGAATAAGCGCACTCATGTGTAAACACGAACATTTCTATTGAGTATGCGTCGAGGTGAGATGTTGGGTAATCAGTGGACCTTTCCAGTTTATCAATCCGGTTTATGACGTCATAATCAACTACGTGACATGTAGGATGACGTCATAAGCAAAGAAGTTATGAATGGCGTAATTATTTAAAGTTTGTCACGGACGCATACTTTATGACTTTATGACGGACTACACCGTTATTGTACGAATTGTAAGTCTATACCATTTTATCACATTCTGTTGCATATTTTGAAACTAATCTGACTGGACGCTGTTGAAGCCATAGGCAGTTTCAACATACTGAATAGTTTACTGTATAGTTTCCAGGAAATTAATAGTCGGGGAGTTCAGAGACCGATCGATCCCATCCCGGACGATGTATGGGTGCGGCTTGGCTAGAGATGGGCGGGGCATAGCTAAACCTGGATTCCTGCATTCCTATCTCGCTTGACGGCGCCTTTCGCTCAAGGATAGGGCTACAGCGGGTCTGTTCTGTGGTTGTGTGGTAGCTCTATATTATCATCCACGCCTGGTCTTCTGATACTGGTTCCAGGAGATGACACTCTGACTGACTCCAAGGCCAACAGATACTCCATGCTCTGTGCAGCCGCGCTGATGCAGACCAATGCTACGAGAGATACTCCTGATCATTCGCATAACTTAAGCGGGCCATTATTACATAACACGTATCAGCAAACTCCATCAAATGCAATGAGAAAAGGGATTACATTGTATCCTGTGGGAAAACATGTGCTTGACTGAATGTCGGCAGAAAACACTTTTCAGCCACAATCCTGACAAGACTCAGTAAACCACTAACGGTTGACTACACAATGCCCATTTCAACTGCACAATATCAATTTCACCGTCAGTTTCTTTAATCATATTAAGATTTGGTTAGAATTCCTTTGCGGTAGGGCTATCTTGCTTTTCTAATATTTATGTATATTTCTTTAGAATACCTTATCAGTTTTTTGATAGTTTATATAGCGAATACCATGAAACACGGCAAATGTTCATCCCGAAAAGATTACCATCTTTAATATATTTCATGACGCCAGCATTATCGGGTGGCGGAACCATCCATAGTCATCGCTAGTTGCTGAACACACATTATGAGGCTCATTTGTAATAATGATATGCAGTTGATCGTTATTCTCTTACTTCTCCGGTCAACTGTGGGCTTTCAATATAGGTTGATCGACTTAGCTATAATGGAGGACTCCGTCCAGTTAATAAAGTATCTGAAGTCACAATCAGGTCGACTTGTTGGCTGTAGGTAGGAAAGTCCCAACTAAATTCCTTTCAAAATATTCACCAACTGACCTGTATAGCTAACTAGAAATCTAGATTGTGGGATTTCAAGTTTCAAAGGCCCCAAATCGGTTCCAATACGTACTCCATTCTTCTTTTTCTTCTTCTTCTTCTTCTTCTTCTTCTTTTTCCTTTCGATCGCTGGTATCACACTTGGAGAGCCGTTCTCAAGATGAAATGTGCGGTTTTCTGCAGTTCTTCCACAGGCCCATACAGCTTTTCAAGAAAAGAGGTTGACAAAGGCCAGATCTCTTCTCTCAGCAGCTGATACGTACTGCAACATTGAAGTATGTGCTCTGTGGTATGTTCTGCTTCTCCACAAGGACGCGCGGGCGATGTCGTAAGGTGGAACCGCCTGTACATATGTTGGCTTAGTCTGTTGTGTCCAGTTCTGAGACGAACAATGGTCACTTGCTCTGGCCTCGAGAGATGATGGTAGGCATCTTCTGATTGAGGTGTTCTATAGAGTGACTTGATGATAGTCTTCATCTCTGTATGGGTAACCATGTTTTCTGTCTGATTCTCTTCTGCACCCACCTTTGCCATCTTGTCTGCTTCCTCATTTCATTGGACTCCACTGAGTCTCGATTTGTATTTGATCACATTATAAACATGTGTACGACAACAGCGTCGCTTAAACCCCCTTGTGCTAACAGCGCCGCAAAGCGCTCAAAATACTACTTGACATATCAATTAAACATTTTGATGGTCAATATTGTCCAAGATATTTTAATTTTAGAAGACTATTTTTGTAAATATACCACTGAATTCTTTTTCGCCGGCTTGACCATTAAAAATGGTAATGGTAAAGAAAGGTACAGTCTTTAGTTAGCCAGTGTCTATCTGCAGGTCAAGAGAAGAGTATTTTTGAAAATGTTCCACTAGAATGACTGGCGCGGTTACAGAGCCAGTCATTCTAGTGGTAAATATTCAAAATACTCTTGTCTAGGCCTTTCAAATAGCCATGTCAGAAGACCACTGCAAAGTTGTTTTTGGTCAGTTTGACCATTAAAGAGTTAAGTAGACATAACAGGAGTTAAAGATGCGTTAACACGCGTCCAGACCAAAGAACAGAAACATGTTAGTTAGTAAGAAATGTTTTGGAAACAAGTTATTTATGAGCTGCACTGCACGCGCGTTGACTGAACATAACATCAGTCAGGAAATTTACGGTCAACGTATATGCGAGGCCTTCCTGGCACCTTAAAGATTAGAATCTGTCATATCTACTGTGTAGACCCATGATGGTGCCGGTATCTGGGAATATGGAAATGACCAGCTAACATAGACGGCATCAGAATACAGTAGACGTTGAAACAGGAATTAGCGAGGGCGTGCGGTGCTGTATTGGAAGTTATCCAACGCTAACTGTCTGTTGATAATTGTCGCCAGGTTCGGATCTATGCCTGACGACATTTCTCAGAAATTGAGATCGTAGACTGGAACTTGTCTGCGAAGAAATCTATTCTGTATTATTGATCCTGTCAAAGATCGATCACAAGGGATTCCTTCATTTAGAGACTGAGTAGGAATAGAGGTATCCAATCTGTATATGACGTCATAATCAATTACGTCACATGTAGGCCGACGTCATCATCAACTACGTGATGAATGACGTAGCTAAGTCCGTCGGAAACTTTTAATGGTGCGTCAGTTGTACATATTGTATGGCTTTACTACTTAATAAAAATTATGTTGAATATTTTGAACCTAATTTGACAGGGCACTGTTGCTGCCATAGAACATAACCCAGTCAAATTTGTTTAAAAATTTCCAACAGATTATTTGTATAGTTTTCAGGAAATAGAGATTCAACGAGTTCAGGGATCGATTGATCCCAACACGGGCAAAGTATCGGCGGAGCTTAGGTAGATATGGGTGGAGCATAGCTGAAAGTGAATTCATTCATTGCTTAGACAGAAATTGTGTGTATACTGTGAGCCGGTGATATTGAAAATATTTTGAAAATATTCAACAGCATGTTTATTAAATAGTAAAGCCATACAATTCGTACAGCCTGCCGGACTATTAAGCATTTAAGACGGACTGAAATCGAGGCAGTCATGACATAATTGATTTTGACGTCAGTGTACATGTTACGTGGTTCATTATGACGTCATATGATTGATGGATAAACTGGAATCTATTGCTCCTATCGAGCTAATTGTGAGAGAAGAATGAATGAATCTATTTTTAACGATGCCAAACAAATGTCTAGCTAAGCTCAGCCCACTTTACTAGCGTTGGATATCAATTTAAAAATTTTGAAATTTGAATTCCTAGAATCTAAATTTCAAGTTGTCTATACAGGTAAGCTGTTAAATATTTCGAAAATAAATTCATTCATGGGGAATGTTGTCGCCTCGGACAGCGAAGGATGACGGGCTTTTCGATTTCCTTGACGGAGCTTTGAGCCATGTTGATTGTGACGTCGTCTAACACGTGCTGTGAGTGGAAGATCGGCCCTCGATTATTAAGAATACTTATTGGACATGTTCCTTGTCATTTGGCATCCACTTTAGTGATTTCAAAATGGAATCCTACTACTGTAATGATTTTAATTCGACTTGGCAAGTTTGGTGATCTGTTTTCCACATCAGTAATTATACGCACATTTTGGGCATGGATTTAACTGTTGTTAGCTGCGGATAGCAGCTCAATAAACTGCAATGTCTCTTAATTAGTTAGTTAGTCAGAAAAGTTTATTCTGGGATGTATCTAACAAAACTCCTGCTCAAATTTGGCTCAACGTTCAACACAATGAAGGAACTTTATGAACTGTATGTGCAAGACGATTTCCAGACGTTGACCGTTACCCGGATAAAAGTACCCGGATCCGGATCGGAGCAAATTCAATATCTGTTGATATCTCGGAAACCACATGCCTGATATGGATCAAGGTTTAACACTGGAAAGGTGTGACCATACATTAGGATCTCACAACATTGGACGCGATTCGAAAAACATCCGAAGAACACAAAAAAAATACCAGAACACGCGGCTCCGGAGATTCATCGACCTTGCTTATGTACTATCCATGGACACCTCAATACTACATTAACTTGTTTCCAAAAAGAATTACACGTACTTGGCAATATGTGGAACATGAATGTATTGGATGATGTCTTCAAAATCTGTAACGGAACATTTTTTCATCCTGTTCAAAATTGTACATACAATACTGAGTAGTTCCTAGCTCCGGGTATCAAGGTTCCTTCTTATTGGCAAAGTTAGTACTTTAGATGTTTGGCAGAAATGAAGCACCTTAATCAGATATGGAAAGTGGACATATCAGACGATCTCTCATGTCACCCCGTATTGTCAAGTTCGGTCCTTTAATGGCTATGCCATCTCTAAATAGCGTCAAATGTGCCAGTTTTACCTCATCTTTTCTATGAAATGCTGAAAACACAAATTTATCTTTTCAAAAATGCCGCCAAAATCTTCTTTGGTCCGCTCCACTTAAGAATTGGGCCACATCCAGGGGGTATATTGATTTGATTTGGTCTCAATCTTAAAGTGTTTCCATCTAATTGTTTTCGACATATCGCATTGTAATCTTCTAACTGCAATCTCACTTAGAGTTTTACCCGAATGATTCAAACCTTGGCATATGCTTAGCATCCATTAGGCCCAGCAGAAAAGGGAGTTCCCGCCTTCAAGGTCTTCAGAAATAGACTATCCTAAGCAAACCTATCTTATGAGATCATATTTCTATGGTGATGGGTGATGCGAAATTTATTGCTTCGATAGCCATTGTTTCATTAAGTAATATTGCGCTATACATTCCTCAAGGGTCGTAACCACGTTTCTCTATTCCTGAACGGGCAATTTTGATAATTGTTTCGGTGAATTTTGGTCAAGAAAATCAAACTATTTCCTTATTGAATGTCAATTTGCGGGCCAAGAAAATACTATTTTTGAAAATTTACCACTGGAATGACTGGCTCAATAAACAAGCCAGTCATTCCAGTCGTAACATTTCAAAAGTACCATTCTCTTGGCATGCAAATGCGCATTCCTTATAAGCACTATAGAAGCCGGTTTGGGCCGGTTTGGGCATGAAAGGTTTATGAAATCTGCGATGAGATTTAACTCAACTCAGATTGTAAGCCAGCATGCTAGCCAAACCTGGATGCTATCCACATTATCAGGCTTAGCTTAGTCCAGTAAAGCTAAGCCAAAATTTAGATGAACTTAGAACAAATCGCGGCATAAATAGGTTTATATTACTAATATGACCGCATTAAACATTATATCCAAAATCCGACACAATTCGACACCGGAAAGGGGGGAAAATTTCAATATGGTTGACAATACCCAATTTGAGGCCCTCTATCTCCTAAACGATTGGTTGTATACACTATAAATGTATTGTAAGTAGATAGAAATATGACACCAAAGAATCAATTTAGCTCATTGAAAATATAATATTATGTAATTATACTGTATAACATAATTATGTGGAAGTATTCCGGAATTATATCATTTAGATTACAAATACGTTGTATAAAAAATGTGTTCTCAATTGATGTAAAACTGCTGAAACTTTGTTATATATTGACATATAATTTACTGGTCAAACATATCTAACTCACGAGAGTTAGATAAATAACTAGAATTAATTGAATACGTTTAATTTTAAAATAGTGTATGGACTGGCGTAATTTTAAAAACACTGATTGCTTTTGGACTTGATTGCCGATAGAGCACGTGTTGATGAGGTCTTTGTGAAAAGTACTGGTGGCATTACTCGTGGACGAGGCATGGATGAAAAGCAGTTGGCTGATTGTGCTGATGTTACTGCAATGATGCAAGAACTGACATGACAGCAATGCAGTACAAACGAGCAACACATAGACCAGACAGCTGCAAGACGAACCAGGAATATTTGGATTTCTACAGGATCGCGATCGCAATCCATTGGGAGAAAAAGAGGAGCGCTACAATATGGCAACAGGCGTAACAGGTTCACAGTCGGCAAATCCTCATAAAGCTGTTGAAGTGTAATGGCCATACTGATTTGACTTCACGTTTAAAGGAAACGACCAGATGGAAATACCAAAACAAAAGGCTTTGTCATTAAATGGTGAGACAGTATCAGTGTATCCACAGCTCCTGTTCCAAAGACTGATAATTATTGCTAAAGACAGCTCTGTGATTCTAGTCTGGAATAGCTGTTCAAGTATAAGATGTCCACTTATTAACGAACTCTATTTAACAAAGACGGAGCGCCTCCGGAGTCAAACAGGCCATAGTTTGTGGGTGTATTGGCCAGATTATTGTCAAAGTAAAGAATGACACAACCCGAAATGACTGTGCTGGATGGTGGGTGTTTACTTCACTGCATACCCTGGGAAAAGGGCACATCTTTTGATGAGATAACCAACAAGTATGTTATTCACTAACCCAACAATGGTTTTTAATGATACAAAGGACCATTAACTAACTAACATCAAAGACGTTCAGAGGGCGTTGTTGGGCCAAAGGTCCTCCTTACTGCCAGCTTACCATTAAAATAAAAGAGAACCTTTCTTGGCTAATACGGAGAACAAACAAGACTTTATCAACCTCCTTGATAGGAAGTTGCTGGCAAATGGAATACAAATGGTAAATGCAGATGGCGATGCTGACTTCTTATTAGCAAAGACTGGAGTCGATTATGTTATGACAGGAATTGTACATGTTATTGGTGAAAACACCAATCATTATTTATACTATTTTAGTATTATATTTCCGAAAAAGTTGGTCCAGATCCCAGGATGATTCATAATAAGGAAAAATTAGTTACCTCTCCGGGATGTAGAAATTGTTTGAGTGTAGCTTTCGTTAAAGAGGCATAGAAATCTACAAGCATCAACCAACCATGAACAGAGACGAGGGCTACCGTATACCAGCAGTCTACCAGTCCATGCTGTCACGTGACTCCACAAGAACTGACCAGAGTGACGTTGCCAGCGACCGTCAGTTAGTGCTGAAGAAGTGACCGAGATGGTCACGAAAGCTATACTCAAACAATTTCTACATCCCGGAGAGGTAACTAAGTTTTCCTTATTATTTTGGTATTGCTTTGCCACCGTCAACGCAAGACACAAAAGGGTCTTTATTTTAAGTTAGATAAATCAACAGCTATGGTTACAGTTTGGACGATTCTGCCCTTAAAGATAAAGCTCAGTGAGCGGGCTTGATATATTCCCCCCTTCATACATGCGATATGCGGTTGTAATACCACCTCCTGATTATTTGGAAGTGAAAATGTACACCTCTTAAAATGGCACAAACTGGCATGTTCTTCATGAAGCTTACTGAGGCATTCTGTTCAGCACATAATCGTGAGGGACTTCGCGAAGCCAGTGGACAGGCTTTTGTCTGTCTGTATGGAGGTAGGGTTATGATACCTTAAAGTGTGGGTGACACGACTGGTATAACCTTGCATAAATAGATCACATATGTGTCAATATTTAAGAAAATACACACCGATTCGCTTGACGCGTTCTCAGTTAATAACAACACAACATTTGTTCCATATCTGACAGACTGCCACCCCCCACGCGCTGGGCCCATTCCCAACTCAAAATATACCAGCTGTATGGGACGTAAATCACGCTAATATATTTGCTCAGACGGTACTTATAAGACGACATTTATCTCCCTTTCACCATAATTTCAATGCAAAGTAGCCAAATTTGCCGGATTTTCAATTATCTTTTTGATAAGAAATCAGTCGGTTTAATAAGAAAGAAACACGTACGAGCGTATCCAGCAGGAAAAGCTGTACTAGAACCAATTACAAACATAACATGTACTAAAGGTAATTTCAGCGACACCGCTTTCGCTATCTGCCTTGTTTACCATTGATTCCTATGCAGGGCTGTGTTAGCCGTCACGGGAATGACGTATAGGGAGTTGGCTTATCGATTGCCGAAATTGAAAAAGTTAAAATCAGAGTTCACGTTTTGTGCGTTTTCAAACTTGCATTTCTTGCTTATTTCTTACTGTATGCTGGTCCAATTTATATGTGCGAGACGGATTGTCTTTCAATTATATTGTACAAATAGCTATTAAAATTGTGTTTGCATGCGGACTTTAAGCTCTGCGCAAGACGAAGCTTAGAGATAAGGTTTCAAAGATTATAATACGCGTCGAGGTTAAAACCTTCTATCGGCATCAGGTGCGGCCAGGTATCACACATATCAGGTGTACTATTAGGTTCAAGTTTGGATGGGTGAAGGGGATGAATTGACATAAAGAAAAACTGACTGGGGGGTGGGTGGGGCTTATTACGAGAGAACAAATTTAAATCTCAGACAATGGACTCCTCGCAAGCGCCAGAATCTCTTCTGAAGGTTATCAAATGTCAGTGTAAACAGGATTGTGCAAAGGTCTACCTGTAGAACGCATGAACTTGAATGCTCTAGTTTATGCGGTGATTGTCAAGGGCTGTGCCAACAGGTGTCAGTTGCTGTCGAAGAGCTTGACGACCTCGACATAGGTGTGGCCTGATGCTGTTTTGAAGTATTCATCAAATGTATAGCATAACTGTTAGAATCCTGCCTACCAGTTTGTAACACCACCCCATCAACAATTAATAGTGATTAGGAAGTCAACATATTTATGATTATATTGCATCTGCCGAAAACATGGAAACAAATCGTTTTTCATCAAAATATCAAGGTCTTTCAACCCTCGTGATAAATTATGACGTCCTATTCCTAGGTACGTCACAGTGTATTTTCAACAAGCTAATTTGATTCGTAGGTATCATAGTTCTATCTACTTATAATACATTTATGGTGCATAAAACTAATCCCGTTTAGGAGAGACAGGGCCTACAATTTGGTGTTGTCGCCATATTAGATTTTTGCTCAATTATCCCATTTCCTCTTGTCGGATTTTGGATATAATGTACAGCGTGGTCGGATATAGTAATACAGAAGAAAACAATTCTTTTGTTGTAATTACAAATTTTGTTCTAGGTTCAACCCTATTTTTACTGGACTATACAGAGCACGCAGATTTACGGCTACTGCACTAACTTTATTCTGGTTTGAAACTATTGTTACCGAATACGCGTGAAAGGCTCTGTTAGAGAATACAAATTAAGTAACTATTCCATACCATCGAATCAAACTCATAGCAACAATAATGCATACGTGTGTGTGACTCATACCCGAAAGGTGGACCTATGATTTCTGATTGCGATACAGTCAACCATCTCTATAGCGGACATCAGGTGGGGCCTTAGATGTGGGTATGTGACGGGTATGTGACGGGGATGGGATGGGACATATAATGGGTCATCTGGCTCTGTATGTGATGAGGAATGTGATAGAGCATGCTCCTTGGAATATTATGATGGGACATGTGATGGATATGTGACGGAGCATTGTCGGGATATGTAGTTGGGTGTATGAACGGCGTGTGATTGAGCAACGCCATGCGCTATGTGCTGGTACACGTGATGGGACATATGGCGAGAAATGTGATGGGTTATGTGATGGGACGTGTGGCAGGACATGGCGAATTTCAAAACCAAAATTTGTGGACATGAACCTTTAGCAAATCCTAGTCTCCTCCTAACATGAAGTATTTATACTTACGTATTTCTTGCCAATGCTAGTGTCCAAACAAGAGCTAAGCCCACTCTCCACGCTACTCGTACGTCAGCGAACATGTTCCGATAAGCCAGATCTACAACAGAGAAAACATAGTCCATTAGCAGAGAGATCATTATGCTTCACCCATTGCTAGCTATGCCACGCCCATTTCTAGCTAAGTCCCGCCACGATTGATATACTATGGACCGTGAATTCTCAGAATTCCCAATTCAAGATAATTATACAGTAAGCGCTTGCATATTTTGAAACTAATATGACCGTGGGCTGCTGCTGCCTATGCTTATGGCAGCAACAGCGCCTAGTCAAATTAGTTTCAAACTTTCAACAACATGTTTATTAAATAGTAAATCTATCAAATGCGTACAATTCTAACACTTTATGGATTATTCTAGCTTCATGGCGGAGTATTCTCCGTCAACTATGATTGTGACGTCAGCCTGCATATAACGTAACTGATTATAACCTTATAGTTACCGATCGGTTATATTCATTACCTATAAAAGTATTAATATGAAACATGTAACACCTATAAGCTTGGGCGCATCTGTTTATATCTACGTGTAATCAATTATTGAAGGATAATACCTAATCTAACACTTATAAAAAAATGTTTCTGCCTAAATAATTTGAGACGTTTTTCCTTTCCGTACATAAAGAATTTTATACTCCGAATTCCTAATTCCACAAAGCGATGCAAATAAATAATACCGTTTTAAATAAACTTTTCCGCGACACAGCGGTCCGTAGTAAATCCTGATTCAAAGTTTGGCTATACCCTTGACGTCTTCAGGCTGCGAACTGATGATGTCGATGTAACGACGTCGCGGTGCCACTGACAGATACAAGGCTCTCTCCAGACGGAAGCAGTTTTATTGCCGCTGTCAGCTTATGCGCACCTTATGACATCGATCCTTTACCACGCACGACGGGTCGTTATGGAATCGGAAAATTACACCGATGATGACACAAGCGGCTGCGAAATTGTTAAACCACGATAAAAGTATTTTGGTGTGTTTGGAACTATTACGATTCTGCTATTGATTGTGAAATAACGAGGCTGGTGTAGAAATTTTACAAAATTGATTTTTCGTGAATCCGTTGCTGTCTTAGAGCATAATAATCGCAACATGATATTTGCTATGTGAATTGCTACAGAATATTCAGCAGGCAATTGCTAGGGCCTGCTCAAAATTGTAGTAACTAACATGTGTCTGGGTTGTTGTTTTTTTGGAAACGTGTACACTTATTTCTGAGCTGCCATGTGCATCGCAATGGGTGTATCTCGCGCAGCCTTTGTTTTACTTCTCGAGATGAATCTGAAACCATAAAGTTCCACGTCCTCGACACGAGCGAGTGTACGCAATATGCACTCCCTTCCTCCATCCCTCACACGCACCCTCCCTTGCTCCTCGCCACCACCCCCACCCCCACCACCCATCTCCCTCTTTCTTTCTATCTCGCTCCTCTCTTCCTCACTCCCTATCTCACTCCCTTTCTCCCTCCCTCGCTTTCTCTTTCTCAGTCAACCTCCCTGCTTCACCCTCACCATCCCTCCGTTCCTCGCCTCCCTCGCTCCCAGCCCTCCCTCGCTCGCTCCACCCATTCCTCCCACTGCCATCTCCCCCTCTCTCTCACACGTACACCTCACTCACTCACGCACGCACGCACGCACGCACGCACGCACGCACGCACGCACGCACGCACGCACGCACGCACGCACGCACGCACGCACGCACGCACGCACGCACGCGCCCACCCGCCCGCCCGCCCGTTGGTCCGCCCGCACGCACGCAAGCACACACGCACCCACGCACGCACGCACGCACGCACACGCGCGGCACACACTCACACACGCACGCACGCACGCACGCACGCACGCACGCACGCACGCACGCACGCACGCACGCACGCACGCACGCACGCACGCACGCACGCACGCACGCACGCACGCACGCACGCACGCACGCACGCACGCACGCACGCACGCACGTGCGATTGCTTGTGGTATAAACTATTGAACTTGGAGTAAGAGGAAACATAATAAATATAATAATGTCAATATACGCGAGCCTCAAAACACGAGTTCGGGCAAATCGAGAACTATCAAGGTACTTCGGGTGTAGAACAGGGGTACGACAAGGGGAAGTTTGTCACCCTTCTTATTCGCGATGTATGTACATGATTTAGAAGAGGAATTGGCCAGGAGAGGGGTAGAAGGGTTGGGTATAACACTGTTAAGGCGTTTCTGAATTCTATACGCATATGACATTGTACTGCTATCAGAGACAATATCTGGACTATAGCAAGCATTAGATATTTTATATGAATATTGTAATAAATGGCGTTTAAGGTTAAATGCAGAGAAGACGAAGGCACCGGTTTTTAGGCGGGGTGGACGACTACACACAGATGTCAAATTTGTGTATGGCCCTGAAGAAATTGAAATTGTCAATGAATTTAAATATGTAGACATATAGTTTTCAGCACATTGGACTCATTTTCTTTAGCACAGAAACGATTGGCTGACCAAGCACACAGTGTCGTTTTAGCTCTTAAGAAATATTGTCACACATTTGTAGGCCTAACACCCAGCCATATATGCAGTCTCTTTGACAAACTGATCCTACCCATTCTTTGTTATGGCAGTGAGACATGGGGGTTGAGTGCGGGTTATGAAAAATGTCACTTACAATTTTGAAAACAGGCATTAAATGCAAGGCAAGGGATTTCGAATTGTATAATTTACGGGGACTTTGGGAGAGTACCACTCTATCTGACCAGGGAAACACGAATATTGAAGTATTTGTTTAAAATATTGGACAAATATATATGTGTGACCAGCTTCATACATTCGCGTAATAATTGCTTTGTCCAATATTTTAAACCAATACTTCAATATTAAATTCTAGAAATGTTAATTCTCAAATACGAATAGGTGATCCGGTCTGTAACTCAAGTAAGCCTATATTTTACGTCATAATCAATTATGTAATTGGCAGCAATAGCACCAGTAAAAAGTTTTGAAATATTCACCAGCTTATCTGTATGGTCTATACGTTAACTTGAAACTGGGATTATGGTGTGGAATCAGATATAAAGTCTAAAACTCAATACTAACAATCAAAGCTAGAACTGGGTGGAGCTTACCTAGAACCGGGTAGTTACTAGGTGGATGTGGAATTGGAGGAGCGTAGCTAGGAATTGGTGAAGCTTAGCCAAAATTTGGCGGAGCTTACCCAGAAATTGGTGGAGCTTACCTATGAATCAGAAGAATTTAGCTAGAAATTGGCGGATTTACATAGAAATTGGCGGAGTTTACATAGAAATTGGCGGAGTTTACATAGAAATTGGCGGAGTTTTAATAGAAATGGAACCCTGTATTGAATACACATTTAGTTGAAATTTTAAATGTATTTGACTGTGTATATTGCATCAAAGGTCTAGTTACACTATTAAATATATTGGCAACATCGTACCTTTCCGATTGTCTTGAGATTCGTCTTACTCTCACCCATCTTTAGCAAATTAGTTGGTTGAATTTTCGCATTTCATTTTCAAGAAATTATGTACCACTTTCGCCAGTGCGTGGGCGCGCTGCTATAACGCAAACAAAGGTTCCCATCCCATAGCGAAAATATGACGCAATATCTTGAAAACGCAATGTGACAATTCAACCGAATATGTAACGATAAGACGTCAATATCTGTCCAAGATAAACAGTTCTCTCGTCAAACATCTGGCCTTTAAAAAAGTCAGATTCAGCAAATCAATTTACACACAAATAAACGCGACATAATTTGTGAATCCGTTAATGTAAACGCCTTCAGGGTGTTCTTCAATGAGACACTACGATTATCTCCACAAATCAATGTTCAGATCAGTTTAATACAATCTTACGTCGGCAGAAAATATCACTATCCCTTGAAGTAGACGTCTTGATGACATCCTAACACGCGAACCATCCATTATAACAAAACCTTTATACGTCTGACTCTCAATAATCAGATATTCATATGAAAAAGAAAGAGCGCTGCTGATTATTTCGAAAATAAATTGGTTGAAAGCTGTTGTTGCCTTTGGCAGCAACATCTTTAAAAAAAGTTATTTTCGAAATAACTCGTAGGAGGAGTTTACACCATACAGATTGCCCCTCTTATGATCTATTGCCCATTGTTAGAATCTTTGCGTCTAAACACACGCATACACTCGCACACACACACACACACGCGCGCACACACGCACTCGCACAAAAGAAGACTGTCAAGTGAATGTTAAGAAAAATGATTCAGTAATTTCCCCTGGGATAAGTGTCTTATTGGTATAGGCTTCCCTAGATTGCGTTCCCGTGCTAATGCCGCACCGCTGTGTAGTCATCTTCGCAGTGAATACTTGTTTAGATTTAATAATTACATCGTAATTATGGTTGCATCACGTTAGGCTTTCGTGGTATTACTTAGGGGTTTGACAATTTTGATGAGTTCATACAATGGAAGATAATTACTGCTTACGTTACCAGATTAATATAATTTGACTTCGTGGAATGCACAATATGTAATTGTTCGTGGATTGGATATATCAAACGCGCCATTGAATCTGTCAGTGAAAACCAGAAATTTGAAGTCGAACATTGATAAGATTGGTAGATAGTGGTTGATTATTTGCGATATTCTCTCAGTCATTCTTTCTTTCGGCTTATGATCCTTGCATAATATGTGTTATTCCATCACATCTCACTTTTGTTCCCGCTAATGTAATGAACTCGTGCGCTATTGACGTGAATTAAGTACAATTTATTATAATGCGCACACCGTCACACGAACCACGTTGTCTAGCTGTGATAACCTATGCAACTTCCCCGTTTTTTGACAAAATGTTGTAAAAAAATAATTGTAGTTAAATATGAAGATACATTTCAAAGAAACACTCTGAATATACATTTCTGAGAAAATACAATCAATTAACCAACGATTATTAATTTCAATTTAGATATAATAAGATATTGCGTTTGCCACTATATATTGTGTCGCATTGCCCAGAGCCTTTCAGTAATACAGCGCTACAGGCCTGGTGATAGAGAATAACAAACTATAACTGTAAGAAGATGACAAGAAATGACGTGAAACTCGACATTGTAGTTTCTATGATAAATAGAAGCTCGCTTAGTAATATCTCATTTGGCACCGTGTGCTAAATTCGGTATCAAATGCCAACTCGCGTATTCTCCGTTCGTTATATAAACACGACTTTTAGCCCGTTCCATATTTCTCGATATGAACACACGCATAATCTTCAACGAAAGAGATACATTATTTAGATAATGCGTATGAAGCATTTTCATTGGTTAGATAACTGGTAATAATCTCTCATGTACCCCTGACACCGTAAATGTTTCATAGCGACGACGACGGTGTAAATGTTATGGTGTTGATTTACATTTTGTTGTATTTTACCGTAGTATATTAGGTATGCCTAGATATGGAGTACTTTTGTAAATTTGGATGATAGACGCGACATTTTAAAAGTTGGATTAAACGTAATTTCATGTCCGAAATAACGATGTTTTGCGTTGTCATTATTCTTTGTGGCCCATTGGTCTGTACTCTTAGCACGTGATGCGCCACAGCGACGAAAACGAGCGGCGCAAAATGGTGCGTTTAAACGGGTTTCATCGATCGGCGTTATTAGAAAATTTGGCAAAATATCAGTTTATACAATAAATAGAATCTCGAACTCGGTCCCATTTCATATCAATATTATCAACCTTGTCGAAAATTATCACATTGCACTCGCTAAAGCTCGTGAAACGTGATACTTTTCGACACGGTTGATGATAGAGATACAAAATAAGACCTCGTTTCAGATGCTCTATCTTTTTCAAATGTCCTGTCGAAATGATATGACAAAGATGGCGGGTGGGAGTTGGGGCACAACCATGCGCTAGACAATGGATGCGTAAGCTGCATCACCTTCATAGTCACCAGACAAAAATCACATAGTCATCACACTATAAAGTATAGATGCAGAAAAAGGCTTGAAATCAGAAATTTCTTGAGAATCTTTCCGATTGCAACTGGGAGATAATTGATTTGCTAAATGATCCAGATGAAGCACTGCAGATATGGCAGGACGCATTTATAGGCATTCTAAATAAACACGCCCCAATTGTTGAGCGTAGAGTAAAGCGATTCTCTCAGCCAGGATGGATAACAGATGAAATTTTGAAGGCCATAAAGGACAGGGATTATTATAAGAAAGCTAAAGATATGATCAAATATAAAGAGTTGAAACATAAGGTAATGTCGCTAATCGAAAGATCTAAGAAAAACTACTTTAGCACAGCGTTGGCTGACAATAAAAAGAATCCTTCACATATATGGGTAATAATGAAGAGTATTAATCCGAAACCTAACAAAATGCCATTGACTTTGCTTGATAGTGACAGTAATGAAATTAAAGACGTCGAAAAACATTGCGAAATGTTCAATCAGTATTTCACTACAATCGCGGCAGATCTCGCAAATTCCATAAAGACGCAATCTCACATAATTTCAGACGACATTAAAACGCATGTTATAACGAAAATCCCGAGCGAAATTGAATTTACGATACCGAGAATAACTGTTAATAACGTTTACGAGGAACTTAGTCGGTTACAAACAAATAAATCCGCGGGCCATGACGGATTGAATGCACATTTCTTAAAATTATCGGCACCAGTCATAGCGCCATCAGTTACACGTATTATAAATATAAGTATTGATACAGGCATGTTTCCAACAATGTGGAAATGCGCTAAGGTGAAACCGTTATACAAATCAGACAACAAAGGAGAGGTTAATAACTATAGACCAATATCAATTTTACCTGTTTTTTCCAAAATTATTGAATGACATATACATATTCATTTGTATAAATTTCTTAGTAAATACAATTTATTGACTGAATCAGTCAGGTTTCCGTCAGAAGCATTCATGCGAAACTGCACTGCTTAAGCTAGTCGAAAAATGGAGATTTGCGATAGATAATGGTGATTATGTCGGAGCTATATTGATAGATTTTAAGAAAGCTTTTGATTTAGTTAATCACGATATTTTACTAGAAAAGTTAGGCCTATATCAATTTGATAAGCTTGCGTTAAATTGGTTTTCATCTTATTTAGAAAATAGAAAACAATATGTGTCAATTTCTGACAAAATTTCCGGACATCTGCCAGTAACCGTAGGCGTACCTCAACGTTCTGTATTTGGACCACTCTTATTTATCATGTATGTAAACGATCTTCATATGGGAATAACTAGTAATGTTGATATGTACTGCGATGATACGACGATGCACTGTAATTTTGAAAAACTTCCACAGATAACAGACCAACTGACTAGCGATATGTCTGTGATAGAAAATTGGTGTCAAAATAATAAAATGGTGTTAAATACGGAGAAAAGAAAACTTCTAATGATAAGCACTAAGCGTAAACAAGGGCAGATAAATCATGAGGAAATTAAGATACCAATATCTAATGGTGAACTAGTCATTGTAAATGAGGTGAAACTTTTAGGCGTACATATTAATGATACTCTTTCATGGGACCAGCACGTAAGAAAAATGTGCAGCAAAATAGCTTCACTTATCTATATGTTAAAGAAAAATAAGAAATATATGAATGTTGATGAGCGAAACCTGTTTTACAAGGCATACATCCTTTCACACATTGATTACTACTGTCTTGTCTATTACGCTGGCACGCCTACATTGTTAAATAAACTTGAAAAATTACAAAAGCGTGCAGCTCGAATACTATTAGAAGTCCCCTTTCGAACACCGTCAAAACAAATGTATGTAGACTTAAACTGGACTACACTAACGCAAAGAGTGACAATTAAAACAAATATTATGACATATACATCATTAAACGACCTTACACCGAAGTACATGAAAGATCTGTTCACATGTGTAGAAGACACGCATACACTGAATTTACGGTCAAAAACGAACGGTCAATTAAAGCCTCCAAAATAAGAACGGATTACGGGAAAAACAGTTTTACATGCACAGCAATAAAAATCTGGAATTCTTTAACTATTAATATTAAACATTCTCCGACACTCGGATCATTCATCGCAAATATGTGTGATTGTTTACCCGTATAATGCTGATAATAATAATGTTTTCATTTTCTTCTGTTTTGCCCCATTGCCCCGGAGATAAGGTTACCCGTGTTCACCGCGGAATCTCCTGCGATTTACAACAATCAAGGACACGCCAGGAGTGGCCAAGTGTGACCACCTAAATCACCTCCACTAATATCTTTGCTTAATTTACAGAGGACATTGAAAACGAATTGTGCACAAAACAATAACAAAAGTAACTGATAATTACAGTGCCGGACAATCCAATATTATCAAATATAAGTACTAGGAAGAACAATAACCCTGATCATTTAGCACAATAGAGATAAAACATACAAAAATGACCATTTGTTGATCAAGAGAGGCGTGTTTCCGAAAAATGAGCAGCGGAATGAATGACTCAGAAACCGAGCCAGTCATTTCGGTGTCCAATTCTCGGAAATGGGCATCGGAACAATAGTCCTGATAATTAGTAATAACAACTTAGTTATAACTGCAAATTAAAATCACTGAGAGCAGTTATAATGTGTATATCCCGTTAGGTTAGCAATATGTTGAACAAAATGCCCATCTGCCGGCCAGGAGTCAACTGTTTTCGAGGGCTCCTCACTGGAATCATTGGCTCAGCAACTGAACCTGTCGTTGCAGTGATTAATCTTCGAGAAGAGTCTTCTCCTGGTCTACACACACACACATCTTCTATTACATTATATTTAACAATTGTTCATTTATAATCATTTGAATTAAATTAATGTCTGCTTTAAAGACAATTAGAGCACTCTCCAGAGCATTGTCTGTTGGGAAGTGTCCATCTGCGGACCGAAAGGTCAACTGCTCTTTGTGGGTTTACCACTGGAGTGACTCGTTCACTGACTGAGTCTGTCATTCGGGTCATACATTTTCAGGAGGAGTGTTCTTTTGGTCTGCATATGATCATTTCCGAGCAATGTAATGCTAATAGTTCTTTGTGTTATCATTTATAAAGGCTCTCTCGTTTTCACTCTCTCTCTCTCTCTCTCTCTCTCTCTCTCTCTCTCTCTCTCTCTCTCGCTCTCTCTCTCTTTCGCTCGCTCGCTCGCTAGCACGCTCGCTGCTCGCTAATTTAACTACCGTTATATAATATTTCTATTTGAAAAGGATATTTGTATGTTAAACGAGCATGCCACAAGATCCTTTTCTCTAAATACATTTATTACGATAAAAATATGTTTTAAAAAAAAAAGAGAGAGAAAAAAGAGAGCATTAAACATACAATGAAAGGACATTGGCGGCCTAGGAGAGGAGTGTTTCCGACAATGGAGCACTGGAATGACTGGCTCGGTAACCGAGTCAATCATTCCTGTGTCCAATTGTCGTAAACACTCCTCCGGACCAGCAAATGACCATTTCACATATCGCCAATCCAAAGGTTAGAGTTTCAGGATAGTCATATAGTACATGCATGGAAAATACTTCTCCTAATGTAAATAGTTTTGTGTATGCATTGTGAAATTGTATTATACTATTGTCCGTCACATTATTATGTGATTGCGCACACTTACGGGCCATATTCTTACTTTGTGATGAATATATCTATCGTATATTTTTCAACTTTCCCGATCCTTTATCATTAGAGCACGAAATGTAGACACAAAATAGGTTCCCTCGCTGTATACTTTTGATACTAATTTGACTGGATAGTGTTGCTGCCGAAGGTATCAAGACCGTTCATTCAAATTATGCTTAAGATATGCAACAGCTTAATAGCATGACTTGAGTTCTAATACTAGTGTTGAAATGGTTAGATGTTGGCGTCGACCTACTATATTGGATGTAAACCCACGGGAGTGTGTATGTACATGAGTTCATGTGCGCGTGGAAGTGAGTGTGTGTGATTGGGAGTGTATGTGCTTTGGTGAGTTCTTAATTTCAGTAAACTATATATGCCTAATTAACCTTTAGGATACAAACCTTCGATTGAACCTTCTGATTTTATCCTACATTATGAAGTGCTATGTCAAATTTGGTGATTCTTCCGCTCTTTGACCCATAAATGCACAAGCCTAGAAACAAGTCCATAAAATCGGCTAGAGAAATGACCATTTGCAGTCCAGAGGACTATTTTTGAAAATTTATGACAGGAATGACAGGCGCGATAATCGAGCCAGTCTTTCCGGTGGTACATTTTCAAGAATGGCATTGTCTTGTTCTGGAAACGGGCATTTCACAATAGATATACCTAATCGAGGTTTTCCTGACAAATTTAGTCACTAAAGGGTTAAAACATTCGATGGCGTGGGCAATGCTAATAATTTTACTAAATCTATTGTTTCTGTATGTATGTATAATCGTATGTTATAATGTGCTTAGCTGTATTTGTCTACGAAATTGAGAATTAGTTTCTATATTTTAGCACATAAAAATATCGTTATTTCTATTTCTTGCATTGTTTCCAAAGCATTTCAGCAGAAAAGAAAGGAATTTACTTTACAATGCTGAATATATCAATGCTAATTTGATTGAAAGTTTGCTGCTGTTGAATGCATCAGTAGCTTTTGTTCAAATTACTCTTAATACATTCAGAATATTATATGATTATAAGAAATAGATTCCCTAAGTTCCTTGTCTGTACATAGATGTATAAATTTGTACATATTATATATATATATATATATATATATATATATATATATATATATATATATATATATATATATATATATATAAATATATATATATATATATATATATATAAATATATATATATATATATATATATATATATATATATATATATATATATATATATATGTATATATATATATATATATATATATATATATATATATATATATATATATATATATATATATATATATATATATATATATATATATATATATAATTTGTATATATATTAATGAGGGCCTCTGCTAGATCAGGCCGTGTACTTGAAGTGCTACCCTCAATAAATAACGATTATTATTTATTATTATTATTATTATTATTATTATTATTATTATTATTATTATTATTATTATTATTATTATTATTATTATTATTATTATCAGTTATGCCTATCTCCAGTCCCACAAATACAAACCAGTCTCCTAGTGTGTTTCTCACAATTGGGTAATTTAATATATACCACAAATGTTCGAATTTTTTACTGGACCACACTGTATCTGGTTTCAAATATGTTATGATGCCATTAAATAGCAGAAACAATACGTCACGGTGACGCCTGTTTGTTTCCAAATATAATCGACATAGTTGCATTATTGAGTGTGAGGACATGGCACACGACTGCATTCAAATATTTGTGTAGTGTCATAGCCTGGTTTAGACACGCATCGGCCTTTTAATATAATCACACCATATTGAGAAATCACGATGAGTGATGTTAGTATGCAACTGTGGTCGCCAGATGTCAGCGATGTGAAACCAGTGCCCTGTATTCACATATTGACCATATCCATAGTTAACGTCGCTGAGACTGGACCTCATCGCGATAGCAGGTCATATGCTTAAGTCGGGCAAAGCAAACAAAAACCTTTTACCCATGCAGTGTATATTTTATTTTATGGACGGATCAATGGACCTTTCCGGTTTTAGCTATGCCCCGCCCATCTCTAGCTAAGCTCCACCCACACCTCGCTCGTGTTGGGATCGATCGATCTCTGAACACCCTGACTATCAATTTCCAAAAAACTACACAGGTAAGCTATTGAATATTTTGAAACTAATTTGACCGGATGCTGTTGCTGCCTAAAGCAGCAACAGCGCCCAGTCAAATTAGTTTCGAAATATTCAACAGCATGTTTATTACATAGCAAAGAATTACAAAGCCATACAATTCATACAACGTGTCGGACTATTTGAGATTTGATGACGGTCTATATGGAACCCCTTATGACGTAAGATTTGTGACGTCAGCATCCACGCGCTGGGCTGATTATGATTGAATACGAGGTCAGATGATAGATGGATACCCCGGAAAGGTGAATTGCTAGCTGTATATGGCCTGCCAATTTCTCGTCAAGCTCCGCCCACATAGTTACACGTTTTTGAATCGAGTGATATACTTTGAACGCAGAATGCCCAGAATCCCAATTTCAAGGTAATTATATCGGCAAGTTGTTCAATACTTTGAAGCTCATTTGACTGAGGGTTGTTGCTGCCATAGACAGCAATACCTCAGCCATATTAGTTTCAAAATGTTCAACATAATGTGTATTACAGTGTAAATTGATCCACGAGGAACAATCCGTACACTCGGACGTGTCGAATTTCGCAAGGGAACTATACATCATTATCTCAGATAACAAGTGACGTATTTGATTTAAACGTCATATCCTTTCAAGAGTCACAGACCTGTTACATCTATTGGTCTCCCCATATTGCTTTATTTTTAGATAGCTTCTATTGCATTAAATGCTCATCCGATTCGTGTCATATCAGTTATGGGTGAGAAGACCAAGCGCAATGCTATATGAGAAGAAGTAAAGATGTGGACACACCAGCACAGAGAGCATTGGAATTTGACCTACCACTACCAATAACCATTAACACTACCACCACTACAACTACTACTACTACTACTACTACTACTACTACTACTACTACTACTACTACTACTACTACTACTACTACTACTACTACTACTACTACTACTACTACTACTACTGCCACTACTACTACCACTACTACTACTACTACTACTACTACTACTACTACTACTACTACTACTACTACTACTACTACTACTACTGCTACTACTGCTACTACTACTACTACTACTACTACTACTACTACTACTACTACTACTACTACTACTACTACTACCGCTACCACTACTACTACTACTACTACTACTACTACTACTACTACTACTACTACTACTACTACTACTACTACTACTACTACTACCGCTACCGCTACCGCTACCACTACCACTACTACTACTACTACTACTACTACTACTACTACTACTACTGCTACTACAGCCGGAGAATACAAAAATCATACATACAAAGATGTGGTCACACCATAACGATAACGATAACGATAGCGATAACGATAACGATAACGACACACGATAGCGATTATCACTATGAAATTGGTATCATATTTAACTCACAATGAGCGCGGTCAGTTTGCAAAGATAACGGTAACGATAACGACATACGATAGCGGTTACACTATGAAATTGGTATCATATTTAACTCACAATGAGCGCGGTCAGTTCGCAAAGATAACGGTAACGATAACTCGCTCCTGCGAAATCGGCATCGTGCGAATAGTTTCAATCACTATTTTTGTCAGGCGATGAAGATATCTGTATATTTTATCGGCTGTCATTTACCGTTATCGTTGTATTTATATGGTATGTCTAGTGCGTAACTGTCGGATATTCAAACCTTATAACTGTCCGAGTTTTCTATCATGTGTATCGGTTATCTATCATCTGTCATCTGTCGTGTTACAGATATCCCGCTAACAGAAAGAGTGTGATGGAATATGCATGACATAATCCACTTAAACTGCAAGACAAAACATGCGATCGACAAGAATCGAGTTATGAACAATCTTGTATTTCCAATTCGCCAGTATGTATGAAATTACGGCCTTAAGCTGACGTCTGGGCACGGGAGTGTGTGTGCGTGCGTGCGTGCGTGCGTGCGTGCGTGCGTGTGTGTGTGTTCGTTGGTGCGTTGCGTTGCGTGCATGAGTGCGTGCGTGCGGTGGTGTGGGTGGGGGGAGTGGGGGGGGGGGAGGGGGGGAGCGGGGTGGGGATGGTGGATTAATTCGCATGATAAAGAAGTATCCCATTATCATCATTGTATTGGCCTACTAGAAATTTACATCCATTGCTCACGCCTGTTGCTAATCCGTCTAAACAGTTTTGGTCCATTCAAATCTAAGTCAAAAAGTAGAATTAGAAAAACCCTTATTCGCTGAATATAAATTACATGGTAACCATACAGTAACTCTGTTGAATATCTTGAAACTAATTTAACGGAAGCTCTCTCCCTCCCTCCACCCCCACCCCCTCTCTCTCTCTCTCTCTCTCTCTCTCTCTCTCTCCCAACCCATATCCTACTTTTTCTGTTGATTTCAAGTCGCCGGCGATTGGAAACCTGACTAACCAATAACAAGGGCTGCTCATCTCATGTGATATTGCAAGCCTAAATCCAGAAATGTTATATGCCGCTATCAAGTCGCTATCGCGTCGGTCTAGTGTCCTACTAGGACGTATAGCAACGCGACGGCGGGACGAGGCAATTAGTAACCGATAGCTGGATAGCGTTACCGCCTTAACATACCATAAACTAAATGTCGGATTTGATCGGCACATGTGTTTATTTTCAAGAAACCTTTTGCCATTGTCAAACTATAATCCCAAGAAATAACTCTGTACGGGTGTGTGCGCGTGGGCGTACGTGAGTGTGTGTGTGTGTGTGTGTGTGTGTGCGCGCGCGCATGCGCGCGTGCGTGTGTTTATCATAGTAGAGTTCACCAAGTTGCATCCCAACTATTACGCAGACATATCCGCAACCTTACAAAAATAGTTATTCCAAAACAGTTAACCAGAATGTAAAATTTCAACCATATCATCAGATGCAAAGAGGTTATTGCCATATAATTCTCCTTGGCAGATGCAGCTTGTGTTATAGTGTGCAAGACTTGGTGCGAGTCTGGTCACAGTACAATAGTTCATACACAATTTTGCAAGAGTAGGTGGTGAGTTTGGCAAGAACATAGACATTATCGTGTATATATGCATTAACTTCTGAGATGGCAGGTTGGCCACGTTATTCAGTCATGGTAGATGCGCGTCAATTTGACAAGAGTTACAGTGACGACTAGCTAATTTTTATAGGTTGAATTGTATTCGACATTTTCGCTTATTTCAGCTATTCGGATAATGAACTTTTCCATTTTTAGCCACGCCCTGCCCATTTCTAGCTAGGCTCCACCCACACCTCACTCGTGCTGGAATTGATGGATCTCTGAACTCCCTGGCAATGACTTTCCAAAAAACTATACGGGACAGCTGTTGAATATTTTGAAACTAATTTGACTGGGTGCTGCTACTGCCTATGTTTATTAAATAGTAGAGACACAATTCGTACAACGTGTCCCGACTAGGGGGAAGAGTTAATGGCGTGTCTAATAGCATTATTTATGACGTAATGGTTATGACGTCATATGACTCAGATCATCGATGGATACTCTGGAAAGGTGAGTTCGCAGTGCCCAATAAAAGTACAGCAAATCAATGGCTATGTAAAGAATCCCCCCCCACCCCCCTCCCCTTGTTAACATGTACTTTTATATTGCTACACTCACGTGTGTTTACCTCAGGGAAGGCGTGTTTAAGTGATTTCCAAAAAGGTCGGCTAGACACTAAAGTACCAGATAAGTTAAAATGCTTTAGGAACAATTCGCGTCACCTTTGGATGTCATTAAGATGCTTTTAAACAGGCTATTATCACAAACGCTATCGTAGTCATTACAACCCTTTCTATTCTGAGAGGTTCTAAGAGCTAAGATTTAAACCATTGGGAAATAAATAAATATGCAAGGCCTTGCCATATTCTAAAAATAATATGACTGCAATATTTTGCTATCGCTGGCCCTTTGCAGCAACGTTGGTCAATACAATTGTTTTCACTGACGTCAGCCAGTGCATAATAATCTCATGTCATATAATAGATTTTATTTATCACAAGCAGCAAGAAAAGTGCCCACAGTCTTTTACGAGGAAGCTACGCGCATCAAAACATCAAATTGCTAATGATGATTTGTATCATGTATCGAGATTACGTGTGTAATAAAAATCGGTCAATGTTCACTGAATCAGTTTAATGGAGATTTTGATGGTTTGAAAACTTCTAAAAGAAACCTTTCGCAAGCACTAAGTGTCTACTTGTCGCAATCGATGTGAGTAAGTTCGTAGGACATACGAAGGCAAGTATAAAATGGAATGGAATGTATTGACACTAGACGCCATCACGGGTTTCTAACAATACAATAAGCGTCGATATTCCACGCGAGACAAACAGTGATGGTTCATTATGATAGAGGCTATTAGGACCACACGCCTTAGGACACCCGGATGTGTGCCATCCAGCGCTATTTACAATTGAATTTTAGTGACAACAACTCTTTAGGACCACAATACATCTATCGTTTGTGACCACTGTACACCTCTCTTTACTGACCACTGTATATGGTTAACATAGTGCTTGTTATCGTCATCCTTTGCTTCACTTTTTTCTCTCTCGCCCTTCTTCCTCCAGTTCATCCTTTTTGGAGATGTGCAACCGGGAAGCAAGAATCTTGCTGATCACAGGACTATACACATTTGATTCACTATGCGCGTTACTGACACAGTACTACTGTAAGGAGACATCACTCATGCAATTTCTCCCAGAGTAGATGAGGTCATAGCCAATTTGTTTTCTGAAGAGGAACCAAATGCAGCTATCATTATCCTGATTCAAAAGAAGTATTATTGTCAGATGGGATCATAAATGAGATGATTTACAACCAGAAATGTAGGACAAGAGGCGAAATTGCCCTGAACCTCAACAGAGCCTGGAAAGGTGAAACTGTTCATCATGACTGGAAAGAAGAAAAAGTGGTTGAGATACACAAGAAAGGAAAGGACAAGTCCACATCTGATTACTACCAGCCCTTTGAGCTGGACTGGGGAACTAACATACCTTTGAACTCTATCCATTCAGCATATGGCGTCAGGAATAACGTAGATAGTCACGCACGCATATTTGAAGACGGACTATGCGTTGTTGTACGAACTATATCAACAACACCCACTCAAATTAGTTCAAAATATTTAACCGCTTATTTGTATAGGTTTCTGGAAATTGATAGTGAGGGAGTTCAGGGATCGATCCATCCCAACACGAGCGATGTGTGGGTGGCGCTTAGCTAGCGGCTTAGCAAAAACTGTAACCGTTTATTGATAGAATGTTGCACACAAGATTGAAATCTCTCCCAGAAAAGACAAAGTTCCTTACCGTCTGCTCAGGTCCGATCCATGGAGAACAGATCTACAGAGAAGCAGATCACATATGGTCTACAATCCATGGAAGATGGCTGCCAGGTAAAGAGGCACATCCTAGCCGTATAGATCAACCTGCAAAATGCCTTAGATAACGAATAGATCAAATGCCTATTCCTAAATCTGACGCAAGCAGGTGTAGCAAAGAGCATTCTCAAATGGGTAGAGAACTACTTGCAAACTCGAAGAGCCATGCTCGCGAATTGAAGCGTGCTACAGCAGGAAATGATCCGCCGTACTGTAGGGCGTTCGACAAGGAAGAGTAATTTCATTGCCACTATGCACTACATAAACGACGAGGCTAAGGAATTTTCTGAAAAGCTCATCGATGCAGGATGACTTGGTACAAAGCAGTTCTGAGTAGTATACCAGCAATGAATCAATTCGGGAATACAGTTTTAGCCATGCCAGCCACAAAATACAATGGATGATGCCAGATTCCCAGTCAATCATATGACGTCATAATCAACTACGCGGCATGTAGGATGACATAAATGACGCAGCTAACTTCGTCACGGACGCTTAATTGTAACTTTGCATGACAGTCAGGTCCACGGCAGCATGGTCCAACTTCGGATTTGTGAGCCAGGCTCAAAATACAGCAACTATGATCATCTTTGAAGTACTGAATTATATCGCTATTAAAGGGCTTGAGTGGACCAAGGGACCACAGTCATTGGATACAAGAAACGATTACGAAGTCATAGGTTGCTTAGGTTCCAATGAGCATGCAGGCTCATGGAAGCACACCCCATAGATTAGCGTCTAAGAGGACAAAGTCGAGGGAAATTAAACAGAGTCAGTTTCAGAGATCAAGCCAAGAAGCTAGAAGAGGGAATTGTAAACCTCATAAATTAACGTTGTCTTTCTGCCGACTCCCCGAATCAGTCATGCAACTTACTCGCAGTTAATATATCTCTTGACTGCCCGTCCGTCGATCCACCCGCCCGTCCACCCGTCCATTCGTCCGCCCGTCTGTAGGTAAAGCTGCGTTATACGTAGCTAGAGAGAATATACATGCTTATAATTATTGTAGTCGCGTCTGTCCATTTTGACGAGTCGGGTTAGATTAATCTGTCAGTGCAAGCCGAAGTTTAGCGCTGAATTGTTGACGCGCAAATCCGATTAGTACTAACTATGCCATGCATTTAACTGTACACCACTAATTAGTGATTAGGACGTAAGTTCTTATTGCACTATGGAACACCGTTCATGTAGAGAATGGATGGGTCTTGCTTTCGATCAACGGAAGTCATTCATAATAAAGTGGTGTCAAACTAGTTTCCCATATTCTGCAACTACAAGATCAGCAATTAGCCAAAATTTAATACAGAATAAACAATACTCACTAATACTCGTAAATAGAGGGTTCGGATCTGTCACTCAAGAATCTGACGTCATAATCACATACGTCCCACGTTACCTGACGTCACATCTATGATGCCGTAAATCAGTCAGGCGATTAAAAAGATTTGTCAAAAAAGTGTACGGATTGCATGTCCTTGATGAGTGCACAATTTAATAAACATTCAGTTGAATATTCTGGAACTAATTCACCTTTCCAGGGTATCCATCCATCAGCTGCCCTCGTATGACGTCATAATCTGCTCAGCACGTCACAAAAGGTTCCATATAGACCGTCATCAAATCTCAAACGATCTGACACGTTGTATGAATTGTATGTCTTTGTAATTCTTTGCTATTTAATGAACATGCTGTTAACTATTTTGAAACTAATTTGACTGGCGCTGTTAGGCAGCAACTGCACCCAGTCAAATTAGTTTCAAAATATTCAACAGTTTACTTTTGTGGTTCTTTGGAAATTGATAGTCAGGGTGTTCAGAGATCGATTGATCCCAACACGAGCGAGATGTGGGTGGAGCTTAGCTAGAGATGGGTGAGGCATTGCTAAAACCGGAACTGTCCATTGGAATGGGAGCTGTTAAGCCATGCTTTGAAATGTATCATCATCATATGCGGAATAGAGAGGCTATAGCCTAATTTTAATTCTACTCTTAGTTTATTGTTTAGGTTTACTTCGAATAGTACAGTAGTGGTTTATTTCCACAATAGACCATCGGTCCTTGAGTGTACAGTGGTAACATTATTATTGGCGAATAACTAGGAAAACATATGCATGTACAAACTCACACACACACGTGCATGCACACGCACACACACACACACGGGCACGCGCGTGCAGGCACACAAACACACACGCGCCCGCACACGCAGACACGCACGCACGCGCGCACACACAAACACACACACACACACACACACACACACACACACACACACACACACACACACACTTACGTAAATGCTTGCATATGCACACATACATTTATACATGTGTACGTAAATATATATAATCATTGTAAATAATATATAATATAAACATCAATGTAAATATATAAATTACGCGACGGTTACGGGTTCATTTACATAAAGGTGTAATTAATGCATTTATGATTGGACATCAGAACGTATAATGACAATGTGGCAATAATAAACATAATCACTTTGACATCCGGTTAATAACTTACTAATGTGTGTGTTTGGATATTTCGAACTTGCATGAAATTGAAAGTACTGATATACTTTAGCCTAATTAAACCCTTTAATAACTAAATTTCTTCCAAAAATTTTAATGTTTACTTATTGAATGTCCATTTCCAGGCCAAGAGAAAACCACTTTTGAAAATTTTACCACTGGAATGACTGGCTCGGTTATCGAGCCATTCATTCCAGCGCCAAATCTTCAAGAATAGTCCTCTCTTGCCCTGCACATAGACATTCGTCAAGACCCTTACAGAGGCCGATTTTGGCCGGCTTCGTCGTGAAAGGGTTAAGAGACGGGATGAGGCTAGACCAAATTCAATTTTTCACAGAAAATGTCCATCTGCAGACCAAGAGAATGCTATCCCCTAATATTCACCACTAGAATATCCGGCCCGGTTATCGGGTCGGTCATTCCAGCGCTCCAAAACACTGTCATTCCTCCGGCCTGGAAAAGGACACTTCTGAAGACCAGCGCAATAGCCATTGCGCGAGACCATCTCTCCTCATTTCCTACCAAGAAACGAAACGAAAGGGAAACGAGGAGTGCCGCCCGACTTATTTCCATTAATTGCTAGTCTCCTCATAAACCGACGGAATCTTGAGAAGATTGACGGTTCAACAACCCCCAAACCTACTCCCATCTTGATGTCATTCACATTTAAATCAGTATTTTCTTTATCAAGGACACACCTCTAAACCCGAGAGACAGAATCTATTGGAAAAACTACGCATTTTAAAGCGGTCTATAAAGATATATCTTTCACCTATATTCAAACTAGCATCAAACACTGTCATGTGTTTACCTCCATCCCACCCCTCATTCATATCTCACCCCACTCCACCACATTCCTCCATACACGCACGCGTATACACACACGCACACGCACATGTACACGCATCTACACGCACCCCAAACACAAGACTGGAGAAAATACGCATAATAAAATTTCCCTCGTAGTTTAACGGCATGATATGAAAAAGTTGCTAATTTTCGCATAACAGGTATATTATTACTCTTAAGCAGCTCAGTTAGTTTGAAAACACTAGGTCTCTTATAATAATAGAGTTTGATATGGGTTTTGCGTAGATTAGAATACATTGGGCATATTATTATAAAATGATATTCATCTTCTATGTCATCTGTACAGAAAGGACATGTTCTCTCAGCTAACGGTATTTGTATCCATCTACCTTTATCAATATGGAGCTTGTGCGATGCGGTTCTGAGCCTAGTAAGAGCATATCGATGTCTGATATTCTTTTACGTTATCTAAATAACATTTGTAAATTAATGTGTCACCAAAGTAATTGTATAACTTGGTTTTGGTATTTAATCCCAGGTTTCCTTTCCACTCGTACAATTGTTGTGTTGCTTACAATTCAGGGTGCGCATGCCCAACAACCTCTCTCTCGCTTTCCTTTTCTCGTTATGTCTCTCCTCCCTCCTTCCGTCGTATCCTACCTCCCTCCCTCCTCCCCGCTCTGTGACTGCACCCCACTAAAACAATTACTCCTCTCTCTCTCCCTCCCTCCCTCCCTCCCGTCTCTTCTCTCTCTCTCTCTCTCTCTCTCTCTCTCTCTCTCTCTCTCTCTCTCTCTCTCTCTCTCTCTCTCTCTCTCTCTCTCCATCCCTGCCTCTCTCCCCTCCCTCCCTCCTCAACATCCCTCGCCCTCTCTACGTGACGGCACTTCACTAAAAATTCCAGACCGTCTATTATTGTCAAGAAAATGGTATCTGTCATACGCGCAGTAATAAGATTGGGTTCAGAAATCATAAAATAAAGATGTTGTTTGTAATTTTTATTTTGAAAACCAACTTTTTCATGTTTAAACTGCACATCGCACGCTATAGATGTATTTTTCTGGTCTAATTAATTTCAAAATATTCAAAAGAATATTTTTTAATACATGATTGATATTATTTCCATCATTTGATTTTACTCAATAAAGATCAATTTTATAATATGTTATTTTTCAAACTAGGTCAACACATTCAGCAAAAGAGATCGGATACAACCCATCCATTACTAGTTTAACACGCAAAGCAGCGAGCTGACAGTCATTAGCTTGCCCGGCAAAATGGCAGAGAGGTGTGACGCGCGGATCTGTGACGTCAGGTGAAAAACCTCTATACACATATTTGCTTACATGCAGTTGGTTACGCATCAACATCTATTATATAGGTTTAACTAACACACTATGCGTATGCCTAACAGCCGTCAGCCGCGGTACGCCGCCTACAGGTTCTAGACGCTGGTTCAAGAGTCAGCTGCGGTGTGCCGCGTACGCTTAAAACCAGATTACGGACCCGCTAATTATTGTATTATTTAAGTATTGTAGGAATTTACGTAGTTTTCAAAGTAACAATTCGATTTGATTTGAATAAAACTTGGTCACCTCAACACAACATCAGACGACGACGTCCACACCAAGATCGCTGATCACACCAGGGGGTAAGTTATCGCTTCCATGCTGAGAAAATATGAATAAGATTAAGTTTGGTATACCCTTGACATGTAGCGATCATCGTTATGCGTCACGCGTTCACTAACTCGGAATTGAAGACCTTCTCAATCAGGCCCAAATAGAGCGACGCCGATCTAATAATAAATTGCCTTGTCGTTGGCTCGCTCACATGTAGAGCGGAATAATATTTCCTTGAATATGTCAATACATGGGTGTAAGATCCAACCAAACAATTCCATTGAGGTTTTGTAGACAAAACAATAGAATTATTTGAGGGGTGGCTGTCCAAATACCTGTTATACAATTAATTCGACTGGAATATACTCGAATACGTAGGTCTATGTGAGTAACACACGCTAATGTTATAAACACAAATTACATAAAAGATTAATGTGATCCATAGGGTACATACAACCAAACAATTTCATTGAGATTTTAGGGCACAAATGAATATAATTATGTAATGAGAGATTGCCCAAAGCCTGGTTAGACAATTAATTCGACTGTGATAGAGTTCAGTAACTTTTGACGTATTTACCCTATCTTTATCCGGCGCAGAGATTGGATCGGAATACTCAACTATGTGCCGTCTTCAATAACTCAATTGTTACAGGCCATAACAAAATTAATATCCTTGAAGGGGAATTATAAGAAAAATTTGAACGTAGATTGGGAAATGAAAAATTTCCCTTAGAATATTATTTACGAGAGTTCGCCAGGGCTGCTCAATTAAAAGAAATTAGTGTCAAACACCCTGCGATTGAGAGCGAGAAATTGAAATGGTGCTATAAGCAATGCACCTTAAAGTGCCCGCATGATTGACGTTCGCAGTCCCTTGCTTTGAGCACGAGAAATGTAGAGGATTATTCCGTCTTATGTAATTTAGTTAGTAGGACTATCCCAATAACACCCTGAACCTGAGCCGACATTCTGATCCGGACATAGCTTTGATAATTGTCTGATGTAAGTTCATTAGTATACTAATCAGGAATAGCGCCATGTACTTCCGAATGGCGTTATTCCGGATTAAGTCTCGTGTGAGAACACGGCCTACGATAATCCTGCAAATGAACATCAAATAAGTAAAAAATTAGATTTTCTTGACCAAATTTATCTCTTAGATAGGTTGATAACGTTAACTTATTAATATGTATAGCACCTTTACAACTGGGGTCCTTTACAACTTCCGTGCGTGTGTATAGGCCGTAGTGTTGTATTTACGTGTATATATGCAATTATGCATACTTACGGTGTTTCATATGCATACACGTACGCTTGCATACATAGACTTTATAGATATTTTAACTACATGGTACATTTAGGTAGAAAGATACAAGGTAGATAGAATCTAGGTAGCTGTGGGTTTCGCTTTTTGGGGGGTGGGGGATGGTGTGTGGGGTGGGGGTGGGGGGTGGGGGTGGGGGTGGTGGTGGTGGGGGTGGTGGTGGAGGGGGCAATCTTCTGGATTTTGGCGGATCATACCCACAGCTAGGGAATCATAGTGTATGGCCACACAATTTTCTGTGTTAAAATTTGAGCTAGACCCGAGCAGCAGATTTTTCGAGATTCAAAATTTGATCCGATCCTGATCCGGGTTCTTTTATCCGGATCAGGGCCAAAGTCTGAAAATCGTCTTCTAATGCAAGTCCCTATTTGTGTTAAAATTTTAGTCAAATCTGTAATTTTGTTAGATAAATCCAAAATATGCTTTTATGGCTGACCGACCAACTGACCGACCGACCAACCGACCGACCGATCGACCTACTGACTCCCTAAAGGGTATGGAAGTTTATTGAGCTGCTACAGGCAGCTAAATACCAAGACACTTTGCTGCCATGATACCAGTGTAACGTATTGATTGATCGCCTAAGTAATTAGTCAATATTCTCTTATAATGTTATCCAAAAAGCATGAACCCATTCCTCTCATAATCACTGACATACATGGAACTATGCCTCCAATATATACCTATGTTGTGCGCTTATTCGGCTTTCCTTGTCAACACTCACCACGTGATGATTACAGATTATGCGCAGGAAACCCTGTAGTTTAAGGTCACCTGATTTGGTTGCACGATATAGTGGTTCTTGAAGACGAATAGCCGCATTTGCCTTAGTTTCCCAGTGACAATGAGCTGTATTAAGCGATCACCGGAGCTCCAGGAATATATTTTGATGATACACAGTGGCTGTTAAGAAGCATATCCTAGTTTGCATTGTGGCTAATCAACATAATTCCGAGTTTGCGATAACGTCGGTCACATCGACTTACCTGTAATTAAGTGTCTTTACTGAGCATGTCAGATTGGTGCTATGCAACACGCAGTGCAAAGACAAGCGCATTCTGATTAATATCGCAATGTCGTAATCCTTCGAACCCGAATGGCCGAAAACGAAATATAATTTTCAATGAAAAAAATGTTCTGTTGAATATTTTGAAGGTTATTAGAGAGGAACTTGTGGTTACAATAGGCAGCAATACGTTCCTATTAAATTAGCTTCAAATTATTTACAGCTTTAAAGTATGACTGTTTTGAAATTATGCTTCTGGTACATCCGGTTTCAAACGATTAACCCTCGTAACGTTCTCATTAACCCATTCCTTGTTACATGGCACACGAATATGTAATTTACGACATTGCATTATGGCTTGACCTGATCAAAAGTTTATCTACATCGTTCGAAACACCCATGGTGGTTCTGTAACAGAGGGGATTTTGAGACTACCCGCAATCCGAACCACCATCGTCCATCTTCAAACGCTGTCTATCAATATCCACAAAACTATACAGGTAAGCTGTTGACTATATTGTGACAGCATCAATGCCCAGTTAAATTAGTTTCAAAATATTCAATAGCATGTTTATTAAATAGTAAAGAGCGTAAATTCGTACAAAAAACGCTTAGTCCGTCATCAATTATGCGTTTGTGACGGAAAAATCTACGTCATTCATGGCTTCATTGATTATGACGTCATCCTACACGCCACGTAGTTGATTATGACATCATATGATTGATGGAAACCTGGAAAGGTTAAATGTAACCAGTTAGATATTCTCTATCTTCGGTGCTAAATAAGGTGTTCACATAAAACAGGTTTTAATACGCACTGCTAGAGACTTGACGATTAGCTTGGTAAATTATCGACTAAAGCTTGTTGCAACCATAAGCTTCCATGACATTCAGAAAATACAGAATCTATTTATCATTTCCTTTCTAAAACCTTCTTGCTGGGAACTCATACTCGAAACTTAAAAGTGTTGCAATGATTGCGACAATGTTTGTGATTAGCCTGGCTAAAACCTAAATGCATCTTATACCCAGATCTAATAGAGACGAGATTTCTGCTTTTGAATTTTAAACTATAATCTTTATCTGACCTTTGATAGATGGATTAAATATAACACAGCTGCTTGGAAATAAGTAGACATGAAAGAAAGACATTTAAGAAAATTAAAAATGTAACGCTGATAAATAAGCAAAATCAGGGATTAAAATTAAGCGAGAATGTCACATAGAATTCAACTTAATGGAAATGATCTAAGTGCCACTCTATCATAGGAAAATGGATGCAAAGATTACATAACGTTGCAAATGGACCCATAAATACTTCAATCATCAACATGTTTATCACATCAACCTTCCCCAGATGGAGAATAGACCCAGAGCAATTCCCGTCATTGTAGAATTAATTCTGGTTGATAATCAAAGATACAAACATGAACATCAAGCGCTAACGAGATGGAGAGAGATTATCTGTCACTCACAGTACATTTCGTCAAAATTAATTACGCCACATGTAGGCTGACGTCACAATCAAAATGCGTATTCAACGATGTATCTAGCTCCGTCAGGAAGATGTAAGCGCCCATCAAGTGTACGAATTATATGTCGTTGATGGAGTTACTATTTACTGAATATTGTGTTTAATATTTTTAAATTAATTTTGGCATTGGCAGAAACAGCACCCAGCCAAATTAGTTTCAAAATATGCAAGAGCTTACTTGTATATTTACTGTGCAATTTAGAATCCGGAAATTCCGCTTTCAAAGTATGTAAATCGATGCCAACATGCACACACACTTGGTGGGACATGGCTAGAAATATGCGTTACATAGCTAGAAATAAGTGGGGCATAGCTAGAAATAGGCGGGGCGTAGCTAGAAATAGGCGCGGCATGGCTAGAAATATGCGTCATATAGCTAGAAATATGCGGGGCAAAGCTAGAAATATGCGTTACATAGCTAGAAATAGGCAGGGGAGCTAGATATCAATCCGCATATTGTCAGTTCCAGTTTTCTTTATTCCACTAAGGCTATTTTGCAATGGAATATGCGGTGTCGGCGTATAATTTAGTTATATGTTATTCTTAGTTAGTCGCAGCAGCAGCAGCAGCAGCAGCAGCAGCAGCAGCTGCAGCAGCAGGAGTAGTAGTAGTAGTAGTAGTAGTAGTAGTAGTAGTAGCAGTAGTAGTAGTAGTAGTCGTAGTAGTAGTAGTAGTAGTAGTAGTAGTAGTAGTAGTAGAAGCAGCAGCAGCAGCAGCAGCAGCAGCAGCAGTAGCAGCAGCAGCAGCAGTAGTAGTAGTAGTAGTAGTAGTAGTAGTAGCAGCAGCAGCAGCAGCAGCAGTGGTAGTAGTAGTAGTAGTAGTAGTAGTAGTAGTAGTAGCAATAGGTGTAGGCGCCGTAGTAATAGACGCAGTAGCAACGGAACGGCATTAGCGGTGCCAACAGTAGTAGAAGACTTTTTCTTGGACAGTGATACAGATTTACAGAGTTTGGTAAGTATCGGTTTGTTGCATATTGACAATAGTCCACGAGTCTTTATCTTTGAATGATATCGTGGTATGAACTTATTTCGTTCTACATTATATATTTCACATTTAAACAGAAAGTGCTTTTCATCTTATATTACATTACATTTGTGACAAATGTGCTTGCTTCTCTCGATGCGAATCCACGGTTGTGTTTCTATGGCAAGTTGGTGGTCAAGGGTGCGGAAATGAAGAAGACTTAATGCCTCGCAATATGGAAGTACCATTACATAGTTTTCAAAATGGAATTCTGTTTTATATTATTTTATAGACCATTAGACGTGTTGAATGGCCCACTTCTCTAATCCGCATATCTATATACATCTGTTCTAGTGAGTAGTTTGTGAGTTTGACGAGTTCCTTTCCATTTATATTCTCTTCTGTAAATATGGTTTGCTTTCTAGAATAGATTTGATTGTTTCAATCCATTTAATTTGTTTATTTTGTCTAGTCACAAAGTCAACCCAGAAGGAGTAGAGCATGGGTGATAATTTCCAATACCACCTTTTACTAAGGCCACCAAAAATCTTATCATGTAGCATGTTATTGTAATGTGTAGTGGGAATTTTCTTAGCCTTCTATACACCGTAACATTTGGTGTACTTTGCTTTAAGTGGAGTGTATTTTTAAAGAACTTTAGTTGATATAATCTCCCTATCTTGCTATATAATTGACACATGTGGAAAATGCACAGCTATGGTTAATGTGTGGAGTTATGGCTCGGACGTGTGATAAAGAAGCAAATAACACTAGGGTGGATAGAGCTGCAAAGCTGTGGTTAGAATAATTGTGGGATCAGGTTAGGTTCGTGACGTGCAATGCAGAGGTTATTGCTTAGAGTTTATAGTTGTGGTCCAAGGTTGTAACCTGATTCTACAATAGACCTGTCAAATTCGTTCTGAGAGGTTTGTCAAATTCTGCCACACAACCAGTTTATGGAGTATCGAAACGTATCCTTAGAAACTGATAATCTTTTACGACATGTTAGTTGCCCCATAAAATGCGATTTCTGCAACGCACAAAAGCGTTTTCCTATATGAACGTGTGTGTATCTGTTATTAAGCGGAAAAGCTGACCATTGTAGAAGGAATCCAAGAATATTTTCTTTAAGACGGCGATCGTACACACAGCTACCCTGTTGAATAGGTTGAAGCCACTTTGACCTGCACCTGTTGCTGTTTTACACAGCAACATCTTCCAGTCTACCTAATAAAAAATGTACAACAGTCAACATAATATTGCACATATTGTAAATAATGAGGTTCCGTATTTACTCATTCGAGCTAAAAAACCTAACTGTGACAGCGCAGGCCAGTGAGCCGACATTACGCTAAAACTGGACTAATGCAGCCGAGAACAGGCCCAGTAATCCGGGTTATCGCTGGAGACGATAATACAAGACATGAGGCGTTAGAAAATATTTAACGGTGGTTGGGGCTGGGACATACGGTGGCCGCTATTAACGCTTTGAACGCGAACGACTAAATACTAAAATCGTCTATAATGCGAGAAGTAATCAAAGGTTCCTGTCAAATTATCTTCAACATGTTTAACAGCGTTCATGTATAGTTAATTTGAAATTGAATAGGAATACAGCATCCAAAGCGTTAAAATAGGCTGTTTTAGATCATCGTTTTTAACCATTTAATAAGTAAATTTGTTCAAAAAATTAAAGTTTTTACTTATTGAATCACCATTTGAAGGCCAAGTGAAGACTATTTTTTAAAATTTACCACAGGAATGACTGACTCTGTTATCTCTTGATCTGCAATTGTACATTCCCCAAGACCACTACAGGAGCCGGTATGAGCAGGCTTCGTTGTGAAAAGGTTAAGTTATCATAATCATTTGATGACGACAGGATTTATTAATGGTCATTGTTTTGAATTCTATTGATGTTGAGACTTCTTCTTACAGATGCGATGCCCAAGCTATAAAATACCTTTATGTGACCCACTCGTTGAGGAGCATAGCGCAAACAAGGTCGCCGTTGTAGTTCAGTGTTCTGATTAGGTGATTTGGGTTGATTTATTGACGCCTGTCTTATTACATTCAGATTGTAGCTTCTTCACATTTCCTAACGAAAGCTGGGAAACGGACAAGCAAAAAACGTGGCCGCTCGGAAGCAGGACAAAGTAGTCTACTTTACCAAAGCACAATCTCACAGCTTTGAACAAAACAGGATCAATAATTCCTGAGAGGCGACTGCGAACAAACGCACAACTCAAACAGCCAGACAGAAATTTAGAGAGACCAAATGAAGTACGGTCCAGCCCCTCCACTATTGGTGAGAGTAGTACTTGCATAACCTTGGCACCTTTGAGGAAGACATATTAATCTATCAAATCTCGCGGATACATTTAGAGTAGACAAAACGATTTATCTTCCAGAGCCGTGTTCCTCTGGAGAAATTGCCTCTTATATGAAGAATTCCAGACAATGCCGTTTATTAACAGATTATTCGAAATTAACTTAAACAGAAGGCGGTCGTGTGGGAGTAATGTGGGGGTAGTGTGGCGGCACTATTGGGGGGTAGTGTGGCGGTAATGTCTTGAACTCCCACGCATGGGTATAGTGAAGATCATACATACTTTAAATTGTTTCCAAAACAACAACAGAAAGCTGTCAGTCAGCGCAATTTTGAACGCGTTGAAAGAAATGTGTTGTTGTATATTTCGGACTTAATTTTATTGCAAGCTATTGCTGCCTAGGTCAGCAATGCCATCTAATCAAAGTTAAGTCCCAAATACTAAACGGTATATTTTAATTTGTTTTGGAAACATTGGAGTTATTTCTGAGCTGCACTGTGCCGGGGTTGCGTCTCACTGCCATACAGGAGAAGAACCGTGAACCGGTGTAAAGACGAGAGACTGAAACTCCGTTAATTTTGAAACTTAAATTAATAAACTGACATACTGCCACGTTGTATATCACAGCATACGTTGACATTCAAATATCAAATTTTCAATATATATACATGGTATTGTATACTTAGCTTAGTTGTTACTGATTCTGCGGGAATGTAAGCATGCTGCTAATATCAGTCACATATTTTGCATGCATATTTAAACAAACGGCCATTCAAATCGGGGTCATACTAAACAAGCCGTAGCTTTAATAGTTAATACAGCTCAACATTTAGGTATGCGGCCAAATGTGTATGCCTCGTTCAGAATAGTGGTGATCTTGCGACCACCAGTCTTATGACCACCCGTCTTATGCAATGGGGATGCAATAAAGGCTCGCTAAACCGTTAATCTCCTCAAACCTTTCGTTCCAAGTTATGATGAGGTTAAAAGTTCAGATTTACCTAAATACACAGGACTGGAGCCATTTTGAATATGTGGGGTGGGCGAGGTTGGAGGTGACTGGGGGTGACTGGGTCTCATTTCTCGTTTCTCTTTCGTTTTGTTTTGTGCAAGAAACGAGAAGAGAAGACCTGGTGAATGCATGGTGGGAGTTGGGGTGGGTAAATGGGGGTAAATGACGACGGTATGGCATAACCATGAATATGGTCTGTTAATTCAATTACTCGTGTTGTTTAATCTATTATATTAATGACTAACTGCTATCCGACGATGAAAGTGTTTGAAGGAGCTGTTCTTTTTTTCCCTATTCTTTTTTAATCTGTTTACATCGTTTTTCTCCCCCACATCTCTCTCTCTCTCTCCCTCCCTCCCTCCCTCCCTCCCTCCCCCCCTCCCTCCCTCCCTCTCTCTCTCTCTCTCTCTCTCTCTCTCTCTCTCTCTATCTCTCTCTCACACCTCTTAATTTATTGTTTCTCTCTCACCTCGTTTTAGTGTTCTCAATCATTGGCTGCTTATAATAATTCTGTAGAAGAGGGCAAATCTAAGTTGCAGGAACTTGTGCCCGATCCCACTGTGCAATTGTTACAACAAAATATGTTTAAATAAAAAAAAACCGTCTTACGGCCGCCCGCTTTACTATCAGGAAGTTTAGCGAGCCGCTATCATCTCTTCCCAAAATCAGACAGCACGCATCGCGGAGAAATATTTATATACTTCATTTGTTATGCGACGCTTTAGTGACTACACTAAGAACCATTATTCCTGTATAATATTCACGGAGGGAGAAAGTCGTAACAAAGTTGATGACAACTTGTGACTCAATCCCAGTTGTCACATTGAAACAATTAAAATATGTGCATGGGATAATTGAGAAAAGATAGAAATACTCAACTAAGGAATAAGATATCGATGCTGAAATCCTCGTTCAGGAATGCCGATTACCCATGTGACCTGAGCATTTTCCCATTTGGGTTAGTCCCATCTTATTCGCTCAGTACGTCGACACACTGTCAAAGAACGACACGAAAAATAAGGTATATGATGATAGCATTTTGAGAATTAACTCTTTTCTGTCGATACAATGGTCATGGGATAGAGGTGTTGATGCTGGTATGTGTCACGCGCTGACAAGCCTGTATTTAGGCCGCACCGCTTGGAGCCAGTAAGCAGATCAACGTTGATTTTTTATGAGCGATCCTGCCATGATGCGAGCATCCAAAGTTAGCGAAATCTTTAAATAAATATTCGTTTACTGGCGACTTCTAAGTATAATCCATATGTATTAATGAAGGACTCCAGTCTTAGCTATGACCCGCCCATCTTTAGCTAAGCTCCACCCACACTTCACTCCCATTGGGGTCGATCTATCCCTGAACTCACTGACTATCAATTTCCAGAAAACTATACGTGTAAGCTATTTAATATTTTGATACTAATTTTACTGGGCGATGTTGCAACAGCGCCTAGTCAAATTAGTTTTAAAATATTCAACAACATGTTTATTAAATAGTAGACCAAAGACTTACAATTCGTACAACCCGATGGACTATTAAGCGTTTAAGACTGACTAAATAGACTGATTCATGACGTAATTGATTATGAAGTCGGCCTACAAATCGCCTAGTGAATTATTACGTGATATGATTGACTGAGAAACCGGATTCACGAATTGTCGCACTTCGCAATATGCAAGGATGGTCTTAGTACAAAGGTGGTGTCAAATCTTAATTTAATAGTTCTTTGTAAAGATTTTCAAACTGGCAAGAGGGAGACAAATATGATGTGTATGGAGAGTGCTTGGGACTTGGTGCGTGGCTTGTCGATCTGCAATATTCTATACGATTCTATACGATTCCTGATAACTAACTTCCGAAAAGTACATGTGATTTATAATAAGCAACAGGGGAACTAGTTACTTCGTCATCTTTTCTTTATGTTCGTACTTTCGTAAGCAGATTCGTAGAGATGCGCTATCCAGGGACCAGGGGACATTTTCCCATGTCTTCTCTATGATCCGGTCGTATAGGTTTATGCAATTGTCGTCAAGCAAGAGACACAAGATGGTATATCGTGTATTCGTGAAGACAACGACCACGCACACACGCGAGCACGCCCACACGCGCGCACGCACGCACACAACTCAGACGACTTATCTGCCATTCTTTGCAAAGCCTGCACGGCTATCGCTCTTAATAGTATGGTAGATATGTGAAAAAAATGTTCCATTCTGGCAGAAAGCATGACATTTGGCATATAGGTGGTTTAAGGTATCCTGATCATAATTAGATGCGGTGCCAAGTAATTCTATCAAGGGAACCCATTCAACATGGTGGATTCAAAATGGCCGCCTTCCCAGCGGAAAATTCGCGTTACTCAAGCTGCAGACGGCGTAGAGAGATGGGATTAATGTCAAATTAGGGGGTTCATGGGTCAATCGTTATAATTCTACTCACTACAACACTCTAAATATGTAAATATGAACCTTTCCATAGCGACCACCTGTGTTTGATGTCAAAAGACGGTGGCTCTTTAAGATGTGTTATCTAAAAGATCCATCTCTTAAGAACAAAAGCAATATAGCACCTAGAAAGAGTTTAAATTACTTGATTTCTTAATATCTAACCAAGTAATGGTCGTTATAGGTACGTTCAATTGTCCTATTATAGTATGCAAGGCTATACATAATGCTGTTGAATGTTGAATCATGATTCACAGACGTCACACGCATTGTGCACCGCATGAGCACAACTGTGTACAAGGTAATTTGGATTATAGCATTTGCATCTACTAGTGCAATTACTTTTGCAAGCACATTTCACGAGTTCCCGGCATGTCTTAGATGCGTCTACAAGCAAACTCCATTGCGGTGACCAAGTGTCTCCATCTCTGACCCAACCCCAGTCAGCTGGCGATGGTGTTTTTGCATTTGCGTGGAGTGATTGGCCCCAAAGATGAGCTGCCTGGAACGCAGCACGTTTGGTGTGTTGCAGCAGAGCTGCACTGGTCGGAGGAATGTTTTCTAGCTGCCTGTTGCCAAAGGCGAAAAGCCGTTTTCGTGCCTCATTAACCTTTGACAATGGTGATGTGCGTTTGTATAGTAGCACGACAAACCTCTCCAGCGTTTCCATGTCATTGTCACACAGAGACGCCGGGGCATCAGGCAGTCTCCTAAATAGTGACTTTAATAGATCTGAAGTCCTCCAAACTTCCCATGCTGTCTTCTTGCCAATCCCACAAAATGCAGACACAGTGTCACACCCAGAGAAAGCATGCATAACTAGCAGTCCTTGTGACTCTTCTGCACCCAAAATTGTTGCAATGCCATGAGCCGAGCCAAATGCCACACAGAGATCACACCCATGAAGCCAGTTTGCTCTCCGTATGGCTAGGACTACGACGTCTGCATCTGTATGAATCATTATCGTTCCATAACCTTGGTGATATGCATGGAAGGCGTGGAGCAACATTCTACCATCTTCTTCATCTTGCATGCATGGCGCGAGTTGTAAGACGTCATGCTCTGGCCTCATCAGCACGTTTTCCTCGCATGTTGTGACGAGTGTCTTTCCTTCTGGTAGCTCGAATGACTCCAATGTATGTGCGAGAAAGGTGAAGAGGCCTGTTTTGTTTGCATCAACTCTTAGGAAAGTTTTCCAATTTTGAGGGAGTCTTGTACTCGATGCAACACGAAGAGCTTCACCATGTCCCCGTAATTACCTAGCATGTGTCTTCAAGCTTCCATCTTTATACACGTCCCATACAACATTCAATCTTTTAACCGTCTGTAGTTGTCTAGCAATGTGTGGGAGGAAGACGTGCTCTGCAAAATCTCCAAATGTGTTCACAACCACGTTTGATTTCTTGGGATCTAGATTATGCATCATAGCTGCTCCGTCAATGATCTTCACTTCACCCTCTGGACAATCAGATGCACGAGCTACTAATGCTTGCAAACATCCCATCAGATCTGATTTGCTGCCTTGGCGTATGCGTTGCTCTCAGCAAGTGATGGGGGCCATGGATGATTCTTATGCTCAAAGAATGAATCAAGGTCTCCATCTCTGGATTGGCAGGAAATGTATAGTCTTGAGAATAACTATACATCTCTCTTCATTGCAACACGCTTCTTGTTGGTTCTGGTACTCTTCCTCTGTTTTGATTTGAACAAAGCCAAATTGTTCTTTTGGATTGGGTCATATACCGATTTTGATGATACAGATCGTCGATCTGCGACGAATGCGTGGTACTGTCTGATGCCTAGGTCTTCTGCTGTTCGGATCGCATTCACTACAGACTCGGACATAATGACTTTGGTATCTAGGGTCACTAAGTCAAAACTGTCATCTAAAATGGGCTTCCCATTTCCTCGATTGCATCAATAAGACAAATTGTGTTTAAAGCAAACAATTTCTGCTTACTCGGAATCTGCTCATGGTGACAGTTATCATTGATATTTCAGTGTGCATGTTTCACTTCGTACTCGCTGATCACCTTGCTATTTCTGAGTCTGACACCATCTACCGTTTCAAAGCAGCTTCATTTTCTGTAATTCCGATAATTCCACCATCGCCCTTCAGAATACCATTTTTCTGCTGTTGGATTTGATCATGTGCCAAGGCTGAGAACGTGTGCGCCGTTTTCTGAGTAACGAAGTTTCCTTCAACAAATTTCCTATGTACAAGTGGGCATCGGTTCTCAAGTTGCAACAGATCAGCCACATGGATGCTGAGCCATCGTGCATAGTGTACATGGCCCAGTGTAAACATCCACGGGATAATCTTGCCCAATGTCTCTACATACAACGGGAAATTGGCCTCTCGCTGAGCTATCATGTATTAAAGAAACAGCAGCTCTAATTTCAAGACTGAATCCCAGTACTTAAACTGTGGGTGGTCTGTTTCCTTCTGCTGACACCAGTCTTCGAATGGTAGTGTCTCCTCTGAGGCAGCATATGCACGTTTCTACAATACATAGAGAGCAGCGGATGTCACCTGGTGTTACCATTGCCCTCGTGATGTATGCGAGCCAGTTTGAATGGCATCGGCTCGGCCTTTTGTAGTTACATTAGCTGTTGTCATCACAGCCACCCATCCATTGTTGCTTAGCCAATCTCCCAACACATTGAGTAGCGCCATCTCAATGTGAAGTCCACCCATCCTCACCACATAGTTATCCTCACCATATGGAACGGGCCAAAACCAGTGTATCTTCTTTGCAATAGCATACAAAAGCTGATCAAGTGTGATGACTGGCACCTGCCGATGATTGATATGCTGTGTAGCTTGCTGAATTAAATCCATACCGTGTTTCACCATTGCCAAACTATGAGCATTGTCACGAAAGAGCGGCAAAATTCCAGTAATTGCTGGCGGAGTTGGGACAACTTGCAAACTAGCAAAGGGAGCTGCCCACGCTATGTGCGTGATTGCTATGCAGCTATGTATTCTCCTGATATATTTAAATAGTCAGTGTGAGTTTAGGAAACTACAATAAGTATATGGCAATCCGCAACGAAATAATGCTTGGCGAAGCGAGAGACTGGCATACAATTACTTTTTCTTGGAGAAAACGTGTAGACCATTTGTTTTGAGTAGCGAAAACTTGTTTCTAAAATGTTCCGCCCCGAACATGTGTGTACAAACGTTTATAATACTACTAATTTACAAATGGCCGACGACGACGACGACGACCACAACAACAACAACGACGACGACGACGACGACGACGACGACGACGACGACGACGACGACGACGACGACGACAACAACAACAACAACAACAACAAAAACAATAATAATAATAATAATAATAATAATAATAATAAAAAAATTTTCAGCATGTTTATCTATTTAGAGTATTGTAATGGGTAAAATCATAACCAGGGACCCAAGAAACCCTTAATTTGACATCAATGCCAGCCCTCTACTCCATCTAGAACTTGAGTAATGCAGGTTTTCCGCTGGGAAGGCGGCCATTTTGAATCCGCCATTTTGAATGGGTTCCCTTGGTAGAATCACGTGGCACCGCATCTAATTATGTTCAGCATACATTAAACCACCTATATGCCAAATTTCATGCTTTCTGCCAGAATGGAACATCTTGCCTTAAATTTGTTACATATCCGCCCTACTATAAGTAAAACATTAGAAACACTGAAAACAATATTCTTACATAATCGGGCATAGACATCCTATGGAAATCGTTAATAAAAGGTCAAGTGGTTTGTAAGTGGTGAGTACTTATGGGGCTGGCAGCGAATGGATAGGTGCATGGCCGTGGTTAACCAGGGCCTCTAATGTTGCGTCAGAACGTGGATAAAGGAAATTAAAATGTCCATATTCTACGATGGAGTGTTGACGATTTCTAAAGAATTAGTTCTTAAGATAAACGCATGATTGACATTCGTACAGCGTGGTAGTGAGGAAGGATTTCTACAGATTTCTTCAGAGGGAAGAAAGGAATTAAGAGGAGGCGTTTTGACTCGATGCAATTCAGTTAACAGATCACCATCGTGTACTTCAACCAATACTCTGATCCTGGCATAGCTTTGATAATTGCCTGATGTAAATCCCTCCGTCTGTCAGCGTCTGCCCGCTCTCTTGTGCATAGTGAGGTAAGATAATTGATGTGATTAGTAATAGCAAAGTTAATAGACCGAGTTAATAACGTTAGTTCATTAATGGTTGGCAGGTGGCCAGTTCCCTCCACCTGGCACGTATGCATGTACGCTCACCAAGACGCACAGCCATGCGCGCACATCATGTGACGGTATCTTTGTTTCTTTACCTCATATGGCTTAAGAGAACGCGACAAGATACATTATGCCGCGACATCACACTTGTCGTTATTTATATATTTGATCGACTCGAAAATGAGTCAATAACCTAACAGCATTTTCTCAATAGGTATTAAGTCGCCAGTTCCTAATTGGTGGACATAATGAGGTTCTAATGTTGGCTTCACCTGTCAACAGTTCATCAATTATGCTCAGTTTGTTAGTGGTAGATATTTCTATGGTAGCGCAATTATGAGAGGCCAGTTCTAGCTAAGCTCCTTACACTTTGCAAGTACGTTGGCATCAATTTATATACTCTGAATCCTCAATTACCAAAATCCCAATTTCGGAGTAACTATATAGGAAATTTCATTGGGGTATGTTGTTGTGCGACCTATGGCAGCAGCAGCTCCCAGTCAAATTAGTTTCAAAATATCCAACAAATATGTTTATTAAATTAAAAAGTCATCAAAGACATTGCATTCATACAACTCATGAGGGACTATCCGGCTGTCATAATGGACTACTATGTCATGATGGTTGTGAAGCCAGCTCATTTACTAGTGACGTATTGTATTATGACGTCAGATAAGCGAGTCGCAGCGCGGTTCCAGCCATTCTCATATATGCACTAGCGCGTAGTATGTCCTGCAACAAAGCAACGAGGACTATTCCCAGAGGCTATGCGAACTAGCGGTGTGCACATCAGTATATATTAACGTGTATGAGGCCGGAGTTGGTGGCGTGGGTGGTGTGGTGTGCATAGTGGCGGTAGAGAGAGAGGGAGAGAGAGAGAGAGAGAGAGAGAGGGAGAGAGAGAGAGAGGGGGGGGGACCGAGAGGGTGGCAGAGAAAGTGAGAGAGGGGGAGATAGGGAGAGAGGGAGAGAAGGAGCGAGAAGGAGCGAGCGAGGGACGGACGGACGGAGGTAGGGCGGGACGGAGGGAGGGGATGGCGGGAGAGAGAGTGGGGTGAGAAAGAGAGAGAGAGAGAGGAGAGAGATGGGGGGGGGAGGGGAGAGAGAGACAGAGAGAGAGAGAGAGAGAGAGAGAGAGAGAGAGATAGAAGAGAGAGGGGGGAGAGAGAGAGAGAGAGAGAGAGAGAGAGAGAGAGAGAGAGAGAGAGAGAGAGAGAGAGAGAGAGAGAGAGCGAGAGAGAGATGGGGCAACAACAATGAAACCCTTTTAACATGCTATTTAACTATTTTAACAGCCAGGATTTAGAAGACGCCTATTGAATTCGGCATCAAAAAGTAAGACGATGTCATACGCGATAACTCAAGGTAGCCTGAAGATATATTTTGGCCAAGGCGGGATGGAACGTAGGCCTTAGGGGCGCGGAAGATCTGTGTAGATTTGTGAGTGAAATCGTCAACGCTAAGGTCACGTACAAGAGCTAGAAGGTGCGACAGCATATTTCCAGCAATTCGTGTTATGTAAGGAATCTCGGAAACCTTGCCAGGCGATAATTAACCTTGTGCATGCTTTAGATGTACTATATGCGGGCTCACATCCGATCAGGTCCAGGATCCATCAATGGTTCTAGACGACATCCAGTTTGGAAATCTGAGAGATGGATTTCGAGACATTTAAATTTAAATAGCGCCATAAGATCTGTGAATGGCCATAAAATATCACAGAATCCATCTCTGAGTATTTAATTGAAAGTAAATCAGTTAATTACTGTTCAAGCAGCCAGTAGAATTTTAATATTAGGCTCACTAATCTGGGCGAATTTCATTTGGGCATGACTTTTAATGTCACACTTTTAAAGATAAGCGGCAATCTAAAGCCATGATATGATAGTTGGATGCGTGTAGAATGTAACTGATTTCTAAGAATCATATATTAAAATTATCAGCTGATCTGCTGGTTGTTAGGAAAACTATTTGATTGAAGGCCTAATTCAGAAGCGACTTTCAATCGTAGTTTTATTGCTTTCAGTAAATATACATTTTCTAGATTTAACGATTGTGTTGTAAGCTTATAACGATGGGGCCCTTTGTAGTAATATACAGGTGAAAGTATCTTAGGCCGTGTTCTCACCAGAGAGTTAATCGGGAGAGTTAATCGGGAATAACGCCATACTGAAGTATGGCGTTATTCCCGATTAAGTCTCTAGTGCACACACAACCTTAAAGACAATACCTTCTTAGGGAAATTGTTCTAAATAGTTTTAAACACTACTCTCTATATGACATTTCAGAGATGCGCTCAACTAAGAGAATAGAAACCACAACAAGAAAATACGTTCCCTGCTATCGTTATTGAACTATTTAGAACTAAGAATTATTGGAATATCTAAACTACGGTCGTGTTCTCACTAAAGACATAACTGGTGTAGCGCAATACTGAGGCATGGCGTTATTCCCAATTAATTAACTCTCCAGTGAGACCACGTACTAAGGGAACCTTCCCATGCATCGGGCGTCTTGCTAGAGGCATTAAGCATTCTAACCTTAGAAAAACCAGACACGACAAATTCGTTTGGTTGCAGGGTACATTCTGTTGAATATTTTGAAAGATTAACGGCGCATATTCGCAGCAGAAACGGAATAAATCTTAACGTATGCTGATTTCATTCCATATAAATTAATAAATAGTTTTAAATTGTAAAATTGAATTAGCGATATGAATCCTTATTATTTTAATTATATTAAATTATACGGAATGAAATCATCATATGCTAAGATCTATTTCGTTTCATTACATCTGGCACACAATTTAAGCCTTTAAAACTATACATTTTAACAATTTTATTTGCAATCTGCTGTGAAAATGCTCCTTTAACCCTTTAACACTCATATCAACGGCTTCTGCAGTGGCCTTGGGAAATATCCATTTACAGACCAAGAGAAGACTATTTTTGGAAATTTACCACTGGAATGACTGGCTCGATAACCAGTGGTAACTTTTCAAATATAGTCTTCTCTTGGTCTGCAAATGGAGATTTTCTATGAGAAAATTAAAATTTCCTTGAACGGATTCGAGGACTAAAGGGTTAATAAGTGATCGCTGATCTTCATGACCACTTCTTCTGTCGTTATCGACATATGTTACCCTATCCAGATTTAAGAGAAATCGCATATGGAAAATATTGAACACGCGACTAGAAAAAAACATCTTATCAAATTAGGTGTAGAACAAATAACTTATTAATGAAACAAATACGATACTGTAATGGCAATTTCTTGAAGCATAAGAAAGCACTTGTGCATCTGTACAAAGTCATTTATCTTCATATACGATGCCTAACAACATAATGCAGGTTTCTGGGCCGGTACGTGGCTAACATGGGCCCAGTAACCTGCGTTGTCTTAGTAATATGAAGAGATGTTGGTAGAGCCTACGCCCAATGGAGAAATCCAGTTTTAGCTATTCCCCGCTCAGCTCCTCTTAAACTTCACCAATGTTGGGATCGACTGCTTCCTGAACTACCTGACTAACAATTTTCAGAAAACTATACAGGTAAGCTTTTGAAAATTTTGAAACTAACAACTTGCAACAGTGCCCATCCAAATTAGTTTCAAAATAGTCAACTGCATGTTTATTAAATAGAAAAGACAGATTTCGTACAACAACGTTTGGTCCGTCATCAAGTAAGCGTTCGTGATGAACTTATCTACGTCATTCATGATCCTGACGCCATCCTTCACGTCACGTAGTTTATTATGACGTCATATGATTGATAGGTACACTTCGGAAGGTCCTTTTACTCCGCAAATCATACTATCTCAAATTCAAGGCAAATAGGAAGGAAACTTGTTGAATTAATATACACTCCTAAATATCAACATACTATGTCATACACGTAAGCATAAACCTTCACTCCACAACATTATATTTAAACCTTTATTGAAATGATAGCAACTCATGGGTGATAAAACAAGTATACACACGCACATATTCATTCACGTAAGAATAGCAGAGCAGTAAATCACATCAAGTAGAACATCGAAATCTTGAGTGGTCCCAGGCCAATACGAAGTATCATAAAACACATCTTTCATGGCACACCCAGCGTCTTGAAACCCTGATTAATTGCGCATACATAAGGCTTTCCCTCTGCAAAACATAGAAGGTCAGGCGAATCAATTGATTGTGTCGAGTAATTATAGCTAATTCGACCAGTTCGCAATAACGATAGCGTGTTTACAAATCGTAAACTAACCGCGTTTTAGAACTCAGTGTCACAAGACAAGAGCACAGTCAATGCGTTCATGTTTGATCTCAACACCGCTGAGTGTCAGAGTACCATCAAAGAATGAATGTTTTATGTGTTTGTAGACGTAGTGACGATGGTTATCTAGGAAATGTTGCTACTGGAACATCTCGCGCTAAAGGTGTAAGAATGGACAGTATTTGGTGCTTTCTGTTTCTTTTTCTGTCTTTGACCAACTGTCTAACTGAACCTATTGATCCGAGTTGTTTCAAATTTATAACAACGTAAACTAGGATTTCCAATCCTTCCTCTTGATCCGAATAAAAAATTCCAAAAAGGAGACCCAGATGGAGATCCAGTTCTTAAATGGTTCTTCTTATTAAAATAATTTAATTACGAAAGATTTATTAGACGTCCTTGTAGAATATTGGATTATATGGCCGACACAATTCTTCCCACTGTTTGCACACATTAGTACATTAATATAATTAATAATTACCACGTAGCGACGCGTTAGTATTTTGTCATAAATTACGCAAGCAAATTACCTATTAAATTAAGTGAGGTTAGACTTGTAGAATGCACGCTATGAACTAATGCATTACTCAAGTATCTGACGTTCTAATCAAAATACGTCACTTGTTACCTGACGTCACAACCACATGACGTAGACCAGCCAGGGGCCATGGTCTGTCACAACACACCTGCTGAATCAACAATTTAATCAGCATTTTGTAGAATAGTTTAAAACTATTCACATAGCTTAGTTGTATGGTTAGAATCGCATCAAAAGCGCGTACAGGAGTGTGCACAAGAGCTTAACTGGGCAAAGGGTGGAGGGGGGGGGGGGGGTGGGGGGGATGGCGTACCTATAAATAGACCTCTGTTTTACCTCAGCATTACATGCCAAATATAAGCTAAGATTCAGCTAATGATTTCGATATTTCCCTTCTTATTAATCTATGAGGAAACAAGAGAAATCAGTAAGGAGGTTTTGTGTCCATGTATCTATCGATGGTGAGAGTTTGAGGTACAGTTTGAGGTGATAAACATATAGCTGCATGTTTGTGCACATTTTCTAGTTTGTCAAGAGGAGTTATTTGATGATGGTAAAAAACTGTACTTGCATATTCCAAAACTGGTCTAATCAGTCCCAAGTAGGCTCCAAGATTGATATTTGGCAACATTTCTCCGCATGTGTCGTAAGGTTGTGCACGATTTGTTGCATATCGCGGTACGTGATGCGCTTTCCTCCAGCTTTACAGCTGGCACAAAACTTAGACAAGCTCCTTTTAGTATGTAGTCATATTTAATGGGGGCCTTCTGGTTAAACACATCATCTTACAGTTTGCTGGATGGAAGCGAATCCCGCAAGGTGTATCTCCGTTACCTAACGTGTTTATATCTTATTGGAGTGCTTCACAGTTCTTAGGATCACAAATTTCCTAGTAGCATAACATATGGCGAGCCAATTCACCTTTCCAGAGTACCCACCCATCATATGACGTCATATATGAACTGCGTGATGTGTACAGTGACCTCATGATGAATGAAGTCATGAATGACGTCGATAAGTACATCACGAACGCATATTTGAAGACGGGCTATGCCCTGTTGCACAAATTGTTTGCTTTTACTATTTAATACATATTCTGTTGAATATTTTGAAACTAATTTAGGCAGCAACAGCACCCAGTCAAATTAGTTACAAAATATTCAACCGCTCCCCTGTATAGTTTTGAGGAAATTGATAGCTAGGGAATTTGGGGAGCGATCAATCCCAACACGGCAAGGTATGGGTGGAGCTTAGCTCGTGATGGGCGGGGCATGGCTAAAAATGGAAAGGTCCATTGATGTTTTACGGAAATAGCAGGGGTTGGACATGGCTACTGGCACAAGTATGCGCTGTGCCCAAACAATGTCTGCGTAGATGCGTCTACGTTTAAAGGTACTTTGACATGATCCAGTGACGTCATCCAAGTTGTCTCGAATGCTGCATAGGGTAACATCGGAGAGGAATTTCCAAATGAAACCCCTTGACGAACTACTCCCAATAGCTGCAAGCAAACTAAACATGGGAATCTCTTTATGAATAAATCAAAAACAGAGTTCATGACGCAGCGTGCATCAATGCCAGCAGTACTGCAGAGCAGTGAGGCGATGGTTTTACTTTTTCTCCATGGGTCGCCGGCACGAGGTGTTGTTATTTTCTTTAGCTTCGTGCTTTGTCTATACAAGATGTGTCATACATCGTCGCTGTCCGTAAAATTCACACAGAAACGATGATCCATGTTTGGCCATGCACTATGGAGGCCAAGACACACACGCGCAGGGAGACTTAGAATTTGTTATACAAGCGGCCAATAAAAAAAATAAGAAGCCAGGTGAGGAGGCCATTGCAAAAAGCTTTGTTAAGCGTGTTGCGCGATCACCGCAAGAAAACAGGACTCGGTTCCCTCAGACCAGCATAGACCTGGGAAAGCTAAAGATTGTGGCTGAGGACAGGATACCGTGGTCAAAAGCGAAGAAAGGGTGATTACAGCTTTATGATGTTTCTACTATTACAGCCACAGAATGCAGTAATCATAGATATACACTCTCGTCATCGAAGAACCTGATCTCCGAGCCAATGACCTAGACTATATCATTTATGTTGCCTGAAAACAGTAGCGAGTCTAGAAAAGTTTCACGAGGTACTCCAAAGACCACCATAGCAACGGTTGGTTTAGCCCCGTTGACTCTTACATATTGTGTATTGTCCGTTAAGAACGAATTACTCCACTTTAGTATGTTATTGACACACCATATCTGTGTAATTTTGATTTCAGTATTCCATATGTAAAGTTAACGAAAGCGTTATCAAAGTCGAGAATACAAATATCCACTTGTCTCCCGTTTTCGAGATATTAAAGGACAATTCCGGGATGATAAAAAGTGTGCTTTATTTGAAAGATTATTACATGTTTAATGAAATTGCGCCAGAATAATAACCAGCTAGAAATAGCGTAACCAACTATCGCTAGATAAAGTCGGTAAAATTGACGATTTTTCGCACATCTGGGCGCTGCCATTTTATCGCGTCTAGTGACGTCAGCCCCGTACGACAGCTATTGCTATGACTGGAGGAGCGAAGCCAATAGATGGGGGGGGGGGGTATATATTTTAAGGAAGTATACGTAAATGATAATAGCAAACGAATCGCTGAAACGATTCCAATGATTCTAGGATCTCTAAATAGGTGCCGACCTCGGGATTAATATGATATAATGGATGTTAATATTGGACAAGAGGTTCAAAAGATGGAATATATACAAAAAAACCTATTCATCTAAGATACGATCTGAGAAAATAGGGAACCCGTTTATGGTAAAATTCAGCATGAGATGTTTTTTGTCTCGCAGAATCTATCTTTGCATATTGTTTTTAAATTGGAGTGTGCTTAAAGCTGAAAGAAATGGCTATTTGCCTGATCAATTCTAATTTTGCTCACGTAAATATTGCCAGAGATATCACCAAATGAATTAACATTTTGTCATAAAATCTGGGAATTTTCATATTGCCAGGCAGGCTGTAGTAATTTCAATAATTAAGCTATTTTAATGGAATCTTTCCCGTTATGTGATAACATTGTAAATCTTCGGCACAGTAAATTCTGTCATTCTAGCTGTAATACTCATTGTGATATGGGATGATGGATAGAGCGGATCCTGAAATCTTTGTTTGAAACTTTGCTGGCTTAGTTTTCCCCGCAGAGTGTATCTTTTGACCCACTAGGCCAATTCTAACATCTCTAGCATTGGATGAATCTTAGAATTTGCAGCTATAGGCAGGTATCAGAATTATTACAATCGGTTCAGTGGTTCCGGCAATATTATCATGTCATATGCTGTCTTGGAATATATATATTTACACTGCCTACGACACGCACTATAACGGTATCTTGAGTCGGCTGAATAATTTGATAATACGCACGTGGCAAGTGTTCCACTTCATTTAACCTTTATCGCATGGTGTAAAATGCGTAATAGCCTACTTACAGAGATAGTACCGGGGTACATTTTGAGAAAAAAAATATTGCTGAAACGTGTTGCTGTCGTGCACAGCAATGGCTTACAGCAGCATTGTTATCAAAATGAACACATTCTGATAGGATAGAGAAAATGGAATCTGTGCTTCAGAGATCGAGGGGTTAACGATTCCTCACCGAATTCGGATACTGGAATTACTTGAAAAACTTACTAGCTTAACTGGACAATGTCCTAACGATTCCAAATTAGCACATGTTAGGCCTCCATGCATATACATATTTACTGTACAGCTTTCGTGCTCGGCAAAGATAGCGTTGGTGCGGGGATGACGTCAGGATCTCGTGCACGAAAATGGCGCCGCCCGGGAGATAAAACAATCCCATGTTTACGATGGTATAATTACTCGTATTATTTGTCTATTGTTTTTTATTTAGGCTCCAATATGTTAGTCATATAATAGTCTTTCAAATAAAGTACAGTTTTACCAATCCCGGAATTGTCCAAATCTAAAACTTACGGAAGTCGTGTTATCGAAGAGTTAGGCTTTTATTCTGCTCAGATTATAGCAAATGATGTGTTCTAGCATCTTATAGCATATGTATGTGAGGAAATGCCTGCTTGATAAAGAGCGACCACTTTTTTAAATAATGGGTAAATGTTTGCTGATTTCCATTATGCCAAGTTAAGGCCTTTGCCTATGGACATTTGAATTTTTTTTTTATCTGCTAGTTCTGTTGACAATTCATTGAATACATGCAGCTGTATCTCGTCTGGTTCTCATGGCCTTACATTTGGACTGATAATCACATTTTCCATTTTTCTTGTTTAAGAATTGTGTATGGTATTCCGCTGAAGATTGTTTCAATGAACATACTAATACCTTGGTTGTTAAGTGCTTCTGCTTTGCTGTTGTCTGTATCTGCGATGCTTCGATCTGTTTTGGGTGGTGAGATTCCGTGTGTGTCAGATTTTTGGTCATTAATATATATCCAAAGGGGTATGAGTCACCGTTGATGTCACCGAGTAGATTGTTGACACAGTCTTTGCGGGAATTCTGAGGATATCGTTTGAGCGTAAACTGCCAGTATGTTTAAACTGAATGCACCTTTGATCCTGGCCCTGATAAGATCCCTTATTTTGTTATTTATCCAGGGTGGTGATCTTTGGAAACGGGATAGTTTGTTTTCTGGTGGTACTTATCAAAATCACGACTAATCTTCTGACAATTGCCGTGCTTCTATCATATGCACCACGTACTGACATAGTCTCATTTAGACTATTGAAAGAGCAGCACATGAAATTTATTTTTATCAGAGATGTTGCAGACTAGGGTTGCCTTTATTGCATTATGGCCCCGCATTATCTGGTGGTTGCATATTATGTAATTGGTCATGTAATGCTGCTCTTAAATTTAATGTGTTTCCCTCGCGTTTGGCAAAGATACTAGGCTTTCCATACTAACTTGCTTAATGACATTACTTAAGGCTTGGTTGTCTAAATCCTATACACAGGCATCAGGTTCTGTGCTGAGTTTTGTTTTACAATCAGTGTTCATGTACTTACAGTCTCCCGGAATGTGGATTATTGGTAGACGGTTCATTGTATTGTTTGAGCAGCTGATTTCATAGTAGCTTAATATGATCTGGTGGTGTATCTGGTTCTCTACATCAACAGCTGATGTTGTAGTCTTTTCCATTTATTGACACCTTTAAAAAGTGTTGATTCTGATCCGTTTTCTGGAGTCTATACGTATGCGGATTCTAACAACAACAACAGCGCTGTTTTACAGACGAATTTCTCACAACGGCAAGGTGGTTTTTCCATTTCTAGAAATGCCACATCCATTTCCTAAGCTCTACTCACATGCTCCACCCACATTATGGGTGTGTTGAAATCGATTTGAAACTGTTTAAAACTGAATATCTAGAATATATGTTTCAGGGTAATTATACAGGTAAGCCGTTGCCGATAGTGATTATTTTACCCACTTGCGTGCCAATTCGTTATCTCTCTATGGCGTCCAGTAAGGAAACCGACTACGGAGAGCTCCGCATGAAGCGCTGAAGATAGCAAGCCATTCATAATATTAGAGCGACCCATTTCTAGCTATGCCCCGCGCATTCTAGCTAAGCTCCTCCCACACCTTGCCAGTGTTGGGACCGACATAAATCTGATTTCTCAGAACACCATTATCAACGTAACTATACAGGCAAGCTGTTGGGTATTTTGAAACTAATTGACGGGGTGCTGTTGCCAGACAATTAGTTGCGAAATATTCAACAGACTGTATTAAATAGCAAAGACATACACTTCGTAGACGTGACGAACTATTCAATGTTCATGATAGAGATAGAAACGTCATGCATTGCGCATATTGATTGTGACGTCAGCCTACACGTTACGTAATTGATTATGACGTCACATAATTGACTGCCAGAGTTGATTCTTCAACTCATGCATACGAATCGCAGCAGCATAAGATGGCCACACCACCCCCACACCACACCCACAGCACACCGACACCCACACAAAACCACCTCACACCACCCCACACCACCCCGCACCACCCCCACACCACCCCACCCCACCCCACACCACAGACAGAATATATCAAAATAGCGAACGTACTTGTGGTCAAGCTGATCGCGTATTAACGAAGTGTCCATGCTAGTGGACGACAACAATCAGAGTTCGTTGCTAAGCAAAAGTGGCAGCGCTAACCGTTTTAACAATGCCGTTCCGGCATACCAATTTCTAATCTGTCCGTTAACCCTTTGAACGCCGAACCCCTAGAATCACGATTTCAATGTAATCATACAGATAAATGTTGCATATTTTGAGACTAATTTGGGCAGCGACAGTTTCCAGCTAAATTAGTTTCAAAATACTCAACAGTGCAACTATAAAATTGTAATTTCGGGTTGAGAGGATTAAATTGTTACATATTTTGAACCACTTTACGAAGTGGTAACACTCACATGCGCTCAACATGCTAATACATATCTAAAATAGTATTTACTACAGTAATGTATAGGATACCCTTCAGTCGTGTCGAAAGGGTTAAAATAAGCCATCGCCCAAATTATCCACCGCCACCGTCAGCAGTAATTGACACGTTAAGAGTGGACACTGGCTAGTCATGTTGGACCAGGCTTAGGTTTGACAACGACTACATTAATTGACCATACCACCGATGAGAAATAGAACATTTCAACCATTAGACGATGTGGCATCTGCCGCCAGGACACTTGTACATTTAGATGATTTAGTAGCAACACTATCTTTCTGGACATCCAAAGAGCCATCGAGAATACAGTCATACCTGCTGGGGTAGCCACGTGTCTTTGGCGGCCACGCTATTTAGGTTGAATGGGGTGGGTGGGGGTAGTGGGTGTGTTGGTGTGTGATTTGTTTTGTCAAAAACATCTGATTTCCAAAACCAGGACATGGACACCATTCGACTCGAATGCAATAGTATACAAAATGGAATCGTAGCTATAGCTACAAGGAATTTGTATCACAGAATTCAAACATTAATCCCACAAATCCAGATGCTTAGGAAATACTGATTCCGTATAAAAGAGAGGATACGATAGACAGAAACATCAATATCTGCTCTCTATGTAAGCATCATAGGTATTGAAACACGGCTAATCAAGCGGGTATGACGCTTACAGCCACAACACCAGCACATCTCCGCAGAAATAAAGCAATTCATTGCTAGCTATCCCAAGCCCATTTCTAACTAAGCGTTTCCCTCTTTTCCCGCGTATTGGAATCGATTTGGAATTTTGAAAACTGAATTCCAAGGAACCATATTTCAATGTAATAATACAGGTAAGCTGGTGAATATTGTGAAACGAATTGACTGAGCTGGTGCTACCTATGACAGGTAGCAAACATTCCCCACTCAGGGTAGATTTACTACATTTAGCAAATGCTTATTAAATTATAAACCAATCAAATCCATACAATTCGTACACATTAGTGGCCGATTTTTCGATTTTCGTGACGGAGCTACGTCCTTTTGATTGTGACATGTGACATATTTGACTATGACGTCAGATATGAGTAACAGATCGGATCTCGAACTCGAATATATATCCAATTAATAGATAGAATAATTAGTTGGCCAGTCTTGCAGTATAATGGTAATTCGCCACACTGAGCCGATATGTCGACCCATATGCTATGAAGAGACCATTTAGCTATGCAACGCGTTATGCTACTGTTAAGAGATATATTGATTGTAGAGTAAAAACACCACGTATTTCTAGTTTTCTAGTTATTGAAAGTCAGCTCTCCAAATAATCCGAAATGAGCCATGTTATAGCGTTAAATACTTCTAGAACATTATATCCAAAGCAATAAGAACAGATCAGAGTTGGATTTCAAGAGATGGGTATAGTTAAATTAGCCAAATAGGCATCTAAATTTACATAGTAATAGCATACATTTCTTG
>CM067368.1:23455893-23518393 GCA_034401795.1 Chaetoderma sp. LZ-2023a | reverse complement strand
ACTAAGCGTTATTGTAGGAATTGTTTGTTCGATATTTTGAGACTAATTTGACTGTTACGACAGCACCAGCGTCCAGTCAAAATAGCTTCAAAATATTCAATAAGGTACCTGTGTAGTTTTCTAGAAATTTATAGTCATGACGTTTAGGGATCGACTGAGCCCAACACGGGCGAAGTGCAGGTGGAGTTTAGCTAAAGATTGGCGGAGCAAAGCTAAAACTGGATTCATCCATTGCAATCAGTGTTTGCACACACACCCCCTCTCCATCATCCCACCCCCACCCAGCATCCCCACCCCACCCCACCGCACCCAACGTCTCGTCGTCGCAACATTCTCCCCTGTTTAAGACTATATGCTCGGCCTCAACATGGTGCAGGGGTGTAACCCACTGGGTGTCAATCCAGACATTTGGAGGGGCTAACCAGAGCATTAAGCACAACGCAAATGAATGACACTTGGAGATCGAATCAAACGAAATGGTGCTCGCCCTGTGAGGATCCGCCAGGCAGGTGCAGCGCCGGGCTTCACGCCTCGAAGGAGCCCACCCTCAGCTACTGGAGGTCCCATCAACTCGTCTTGTGGAGCCAGGAGACGAGGATGGAGAGCTACTGGTCAACCGAAAGAGAACACCAAACCCTAAGAGAACCCCAGTATCAACATCATGCACTGGAACGCAGAAGGGGTTACCAACAAGAAATAAGAGCTCGAACAGTTCCTGTACGAAAACAACATTGATATCTGCTGCATCCAAGAGACACACCTGCAAGAAGGAAAACCATTTAAGATCAGAGGTTACCAGATTTTCCGGTGTGATCTAAGAGGAAGAAAGAAAGGCGGGTGATCACCTTGATCCGAAACAGTGTGATCAAAACCTTTATGGAAGAGGCAGAATATGTCAAGATCAAGGTAACAACCAGCAACTCTGTGATTGACATTGTCAATTATTACTGCCCTAATGACAAGACTCTCTCACTTGACACAATCCAGGTCCCGAACTGCCACTTCCTCGTTGCGGGAGACTTTAATAGCCAGTCTCAGAGCTGGGGATACAGAACACTTGATAAACGGGGAGAAGACATCGAAGCATGGCAAGATGAAAAGCACCTTTTACTTGTCAACGATCCCACAGATCAGCCCACCTTCTACTCGCGCCGGTGGAACTTTGTACAGATGACATTCACAGAAACCTCAGTAGAGTGGTCGGATCGCAGTTAGGAGGAAGCGACCACCGCCCAGTCCTCCTCTCTCTTTCTGGAAGTATTTCAACAAGTTCACCTCAACATCCAAGGTGGAACTACAAAAGGAAAATTGGAGTCTGTTCGGCATTCGTTCCAATGAGCTTACCCAAAATATAGCAGTAGAAGGGAGAAACATCAACAATGCGGTCAAGGAATTTAATTCAAGTATCCTCAAGGCTGCCAACGAAGCGATTCCTCGAGGGTTCAGGAAAAACTACCGCCCCTACTGGACAACAGAACTGCAAGCAGCACATGATAAACTAGACAAGGCCAGAGTAGATGCAGAGGGTAATCGCTGTCATGAAAACCACTTCACACTACAACAAACTAAAGTCAGGTATCTAAAGACCAAGCTGGAGGGAAAAGACGGCAGGGTTTAATTTAGAGAGAGACACAATAAAGCTATGGAGACTGACTAAAGCGCTGAATGATGATGGTGTCAGGGGAGAGAAGATTACTCTTGAAGAAGATGGACAAACACTGTCAGGAAAGATGGCTGCAGATGCCTTTGCGAAGGCATATGCAAAAGAAAGCAACATTTCTATACCACGAATGCGTCAAAAAGAGGTTACAAAAGGGCAAAAGGAAAGAACAGACACCAGCACTCACGATGCAATGAAAGTTGACATTAGTTTAGCACAACTGAAAAAGTCTATCCGCCAATTGAAGAAGAAGAAATCTCCCGGGCCAGATGGCATTACGAATGAAATGATCCAACACCTTGGTAATGCATCTCTCCGTAAGTTGCTAGATATCTTTAATCTCAGTTGGACCAATGGAGAGGTTCCTCAGTGCTGGAAGGAAGCCAGAATGACTCCTATTCTGAAAAAGGGAAGAACAAGACGAAAGTGCTGAGCTACTGTCCTATCAGTCTTACAAGCTGCATATGCAAGACCATGGAGCGCATCGTCAACCAGCGGTTGCAGTGGTACCTGGAGTCGGAGAACACTATAGTTTCAGAGCAGGCTGGCTTCAGAAGATACTGGAGCACAGAAGATCAAACAACACATCTTGCACAGGTCATAGAGGACACTTTTCAAGCCAAGAAGGTGATGCTAGCTGCCTTTATCGATCTGCAGAAGGCATTTGACAAGGTGTGGAAGGATGGCCTCCTCGTGAAGCTCCGGCGCACAGGCATCGGTGGCAACATGTTCCGATGGACCAAATCATACTTACACAATCGCAGAGCTAGGGTGCTGGTGGATGGACAATCTGGACATAATGTATTGCTGAGACAAGGGGTACCACAAGGCGGAGTATTATCACCAACTCTGTTCATACTCTTCATTAATGATATTGTAGCAGAGCTGCCCAATGGGATCCAAACAGCCCTCTATGCAGATGACCTCGTACTCTGGCGCAACGAGGAGTACACAACGACTGCCACATACAGAATGCAGCTCGCCTTGGACAGAATTACAGCTTGGGCCAATCGCTGGTGTATTACCATCAACAAAGAAAAATCATCAGCCATGCTATTCTCACTGTCCACCAAAACCAAGGTTGGCAAGCTGACACTGGGCGGTACTCCACTCGAGTACGAGGACCAGCAGACATACCTGGGAGTCACCTATGACAGAGATTAACATGGAAGGAGCACATCCAGAACGCAGAGGCAAAGGCCAGAAGAAAGCTAAACATCACGAGGAAGCTGGCAGGAACAAAGTGGGGTGCCAATGAAAGGATCCTCAAGACCATCTACCTAGGTGCCGTACGACCACACCTTGAGTATGGATCCAGCTCATGGATCATAGCAGCTAAATCTCATCAACAGAACCTTGACAGAGTACAAAACCAGGCACTGCGCATCATCACTGGTGGAATGAGATCAACACCGATAGAAAAAATGGAGCAGACAGCAGGCATCCCCCCACTTAGTAAAGGAAGGGAATGCAAAGCACTGATCCAAGCTGCAAAGTTCAAATCATTCAACAACCACCCGATGAAGATCAGGCAAGCACAGCTGTCATCAGGAAGACTTAAAAGATCAAGTTTTGTGAAAGAGACAAAAGCACTTCAAAGGAAACACCAAGAAATGTTGCCAGCACAAATAGAAGACCCAAACCACACCCTTGATCCTCCAACAAACTAGAGAACATATCTATTCGCACCACAGTACCTCATCTCACAACCAAAGATGAACACAGTGATGTGAGCAAGAAGGCCCTGACCCTAGCCATGCTGGAAGAAATGTACCCTCAGGAGACATGGATAAGGATCTACACAGATGGATCAGCCAAAGATGCAATTAGGATCGGAGGTGCCGGACTGCACATACAGTATCCAAACGGACAACATGAGTCAGCTGCAATACCGACAGGCAAACACTGCACAAACTACAGAACTGAAGTAGAAGCACTGGTCCATGCAGCTAATACCATCAGCAGAACAGCAGACCCTATTGCACAGATTGTCTTTTTATCGTCGCCAACTTGTCCTTGTGGAGAAGCAGAACAGACCACAGAGCACATACTTCAATGTTGCGGTACGTATCAGCTGCTGAGAGAAGCGATCTGGCCTTTGCCAACCTCATTTCTTGAAAAGCTGTATGGGCCTGTGGAAGAACTGCAGAAAACCACAGATTTCATCTTGAGAACGGCTCTCCAAGTGTGATACCAGCGATCGAAAAGAAGAAGAAGAAGCAACATTCTGAAAGGTATGGCGCAAAATCAAAGATCCCTACGACCTTGGTACATAACTGTGTTTTGGAATGCTAGGTTTTCATATTTATCAAAACCTTTCGGCTAATATTTCAGTACGGTTAACCTTATTGGAACAAAGACGTGATACCTAACTCTCTATGCTGTCAGGACTCAGAGTGAGTCCTATTGTATTATGAACATTTGGTGTTACGATACTAAACTCATATATATATATATATATATTTTATATATATATATATATATATATATATATATATATATATATATATATATATATATATATATCTATATATATCTATATATATATATCTATATATATATATATATATATATATATATATATATATATATATATATATATATATATATATATATATATATATATATATATATATATATATATATATATATATATATATATATATATATATATATATATATAGATATATATATATATATATATATATATATATATATATATATATATATATATATATATATATATATATATATATATATATATATATATATATATATATATATTGGAACATACCTCTGGTCTTTCAAAGTCAGTTGTTTGTGTTTAGTTTCATATCTCACTCTCGTTTTCAGGATCGGTCAAAGGTTAGGTATTTAACTTGTGCACGTGGCTGCCAGGGGAAGATGAGAGAATCATACGTTGACCTTGTTGTAAAGTTGAAAGCTCAAAATCATGTTGAACTTGGTACACGAATTTGTTCCTCACCTTGACCGGTACCTCAAGTGTTGCGCACACACTCGCCATCACACATCGGTATACCTTAATCCTTTATCACTAAATTTCCAGAATCTAAATTTCAATGTGGCTATACAGGCAAGCTGTTGAATATTTTGAAATTGATTTGACAGATTTCTGTCAAATCCGTTTCAAAATAATCAACAGGATAATTATTAAATTCCCCGTGTTTGACATTTTGGGTTCAAAAAGTTAAGGAGATGCATTGTGAATTTGAGCTTGCTGATAAAGGTCAAAGGTCAAGACCGTACATCTTCTTTTTATTTGTTCATGACCATACTATTTTGCAACCCAGATAAACCGCTTCATCATAACAAATAACACAGCTCTTTCTGAGCTCTGGTCATTATCCACATGGATGGGGACAGGCGAGACATTTTAGGGCGCTGAATTCGGATTTATTACATATACGAAGATGGTCACAAACACACCGTAGTCAAAGGATTAACATTGCTGTTTAATTTTAGTATGATACAATACATACCTGCGTGCGCGCATGCGCCTAATCCGCATAAACGTAATACAGGTTCATTTGGAAATATGCCATTTTCCTGTTTGCTCTTGCGATTATCAGTTTGACCATAGCGTTGGGCATCTGCTCTCGGCGTGAGTACCGAATATTATAGAATATATTTCTAGCCATGTCTCGCCAAATTCAAGTTTCCAAAGTACCCAGCCATCATATGCCGTCATAATGATATGCGTGATGTGTAGCATGACATCATAATGAATGACGTCATGAATGACGTCGATAAGTACGTCACGAACGCATATTTTGAAGACGGTCTATGCGTTGTTGTAGAAATTGTTTGCTTTTACTATTTAAATAATATTCTGTTGAATATTTTGAAACTAATTTAACTGAGCGCTGTTGCTGCCAGCACCCGGTCAAATTAGTTACAAAATATTCTACACCTTCCCTGTATAGTTTTCAGGAAATTGATATCTAGGTCATTCTGGGATCGATCAATCCCAACACGGCGAAGTATAGCTGGAGCTTAGCTGGTGATGGGCTGGGCTTAGCTAAAAATGGAACGGTCACTTCTAGTTAAGTTCCGCGCACTTATTATATGTGATGAATTTTTTGTCAATGGTGAATACACGGGTATTTCATTTTTTAAATCGATAATCGTATTCCTTTCACAACGAAAGTGGTTTTTAAATATAATGAAACTCCTGAGAAGGGCATCTTATACATAGAGAAAGACTTGGAAATTCCCCAAAGCCAAGCATATTGCCATTGATTTGCATGCATACAGCGTGTAACCTTCTACACGCATCCCATGGGCGTCTTATACAATGCCAGAGAGGTAGTCGAGTTAAGCTTAATATATGCATTACGCGTGTCGTCCATCAGAAAACACGCCACGAATTTGTTGACAATAATATATCCTTACAAATTATTCGATTTCCCATGACCAGCCTGCCTATGACGTGCTCATATAGACAGCTCGGAAATACCCTAACAGCAAGAATTCAATAAAGATGTTTAAACCCGGTTTAGCCTAAACCTGGTAGGACATCACAAAGTAATTGCAAGGTTAGTATTATTGATTGGGCGATAGCCACCAAACTGTATTAGTTGATACCCAGACCACACCCTTCAGGGTCATCCTTCAGCAGTGGGAGGGGCTTTTTGATGTCCCGCCCTCTTAGAAGGAATGCCCATATTTGGGCATTTAACCCACGCCTCTTGCGGGGATTGTGCCCTAGCTCTCAACCGATGAAAAGTGGGCGCTATTGCCTTATCTATGCAACCAACCTTGCACTTACTTTGTAGTTTGTTACCAGGTTTAGGCCCAACCGGGTTTAAACCTCCTTATTGAATTCCAGCCTTTTCATTGCTTCCATAGCAAAAGCAGAAGCGTGTTAGTTACTAATACATGTTCTGTTGAATATTTTGAACATAATTAGATTGGACGACATTGCTACCTTAGCTAAGTTCAAAATAATCAACGATGCTTTTTATTTTGGTTTGCAAATATAGTAGGTTATTTATGAGATATACTGCATGCGTCATGCGCACGCTCGATCCTGATGCACACGCCCAGCGAGAGGCACAACGCACTTCCGCAAAGATTATTATTCTGGGAACGTAGGGGGGAAGCCGCGACGATATCACCAAGCATGGTGCAGTTAGACGCTGGTGCAATTTCCATAAATGATTCCCGTTGATTATTCCACACTGTTCAAAGGCCATCTACGTGTCAATTTTCGAGAAACTTTATTTCTGCACATTTATATGCGTCTATCGTGAGGCTAGCCTGCCATATGGTGTCTGGCACCAGGGACGGATTCAAGAATTCGGTAAGAGCATGGATTCTAAAATGAGTACGCCTACATCCACCCCAATGTTCAGATGACAAGTGGGTTCTCGAAACTCCAAGAAAAATTGTAATGGGTGGGAGTGGGGTCCGGTCTAGGGAATCCAGTTTTAGCTATGCCCCGCTCACTTCCAGCTAAGCTCCACCCACGCGTTGCCCGTGTTGGGATCGATATCTGCACTCCCTGTATCCCATTTCCAGAAAGCTATACAGGTAAGATGTTGAATATTTTGAAACTAATTTCACTGGGCTTTGTTGTTCCCATAAGATGTTGAATATTTTGAAAGTAAAGTAATACAATTCACACAACTTGAAGGACTATTAAGCGTTTATGACGGACTTAATTATGGCATTCATGTAGTAAGTGATTATGACGTCAGCATATATGTAGCGTTGTTGATTATGACATCATTTGATTGGTCGATAAACTGGATTCCTCTATTATAAGGTGGGTAGCCGCAATTTCCTGGAATATAAGTGACAAAAGAAAAAATGCATTCTGCTTTTCAAAATGTGTGTTTATTTAGTAGTTGGGCGATATGTATCACCAGGAAGGATCGAGTGCCACCGTGCCCTTCTCAGAATGGAAGCCCCCTACACCCCACCCCACCCGCCGCCCACCCTCTCTCTCTCTCTCGCTCTCTATCTCTCTCTCTAACATACACTGAAGAGCAAACCCGGATACGCCGGTAAATAAATTACTAAATATCAGTTAACTGTGCTGTCATAAATACAAGTCACGCCAGAATACCATTCCTTGCAGACATAATATAGAGGGTAATTCATTTCCAGGGAAATCAAACGACAAATAAAGCGGACGTGACGTGATGCCATAAGACGTAGTCACAAATGTAAAGTTAACACGTCGCGAGAGTCCGTGCCATTAGGTGTGACATTAGTTAGAATGCCATAATCAGTTCCTTATCCAGCAACTGCTGCTCTATTGGAATAGTAAATATCATTATTTGTCCCATTTATTGTAATACCTGACAAGTACATTTGAATCAAATACATTATTAAATAAAAAAATATTTCACAATGAAATTTGTCATTAAATATACAATTTCCAACAATACTCCATTGGCGAGTCTGGTAAAACAGCATCGTTACTATATATTTATTTAAAAAACAATACTGTTTCCAATAATACTGTTTGCACAATACTTGTCACTAGTTTGAAATGTGACGCTTTGTACACAGTCTGCCAATACTATGCGCGGTACACTAACGATACCGTACACTACATGACGCTACTCTCGATACAAGTATCACTGGCTATTTAGACCACGAGGGTTACAGTTTGCAAAGCATGTCAACCTGTTACCAAAACAGCTGCTCTAGCTACCTCTGGGTATGACCGCCTATGGAGGTACTGGCCGTGGTAACCCGTCATAGAACACTATTGGCCATAGTAATTCATAGTGCACAGAGACATTCTTAATATTTTGGGATTAATTTCGGCCAGTAACTTAACGAGCTGATGTAGCGTTTAGTGAATGGCCGGCAATTGTGGCGTTTACTTTTGCCACCCCATTGCGACAGATTTCTGGCAAGAACCAGTCATGACGCTATGGAACATATATAACATTATTAGACTAATTTCAACCAGCAATTCCAAGAGCCGATCTAGCTGCAGGATTTTAGCGGGATCCTTTTCACGTCTTGCGGGCACACCCCACCGGAGAAAGTTTTTGTTAACCCCGTTTCAGCAATGCAGAGATTGTGGCAACTTAGTGGATAGGATTTTAATCAGTTACCGTAACAAGTGATCTTGCATTTTTTGCGGCACCAGTTAGGCGCATTGCCACATTCACCAACAATAATCTGCAAGCTGACAATATCCTTAAATAATGGTACAAGAGGTAGGTCGTGGTGTTGTTGTTAAATTGGTAGCCTTGCACGCTCAACCCTCCGGGCTCCCCGATATAAAACGAGTGTGAGTATCGGGTATTCTACAAGAAATCCGAATTTCTCCTTACTACGGAGCAGCAAGCAATATATGTACTATATCTGACTAACATGGGATAGATAATTTTGTGTCCCGTTTGCTTACTGTTGAATGACATGGAACTAATGGAAATTATCTCGAATGCGTATGTCTGTGTGCAGTTACTGAGCTGTCTTTGTAACGGAAAAGGCAATAAATCTAATTCGTCACTACTGACCAAATACCGACACTAGCAATGGCGTTGATTAGATTCACAGACAAACCTGTAGTCCAGGAAATCTGCGATATGATCCGGAATACAATGGTCCTTTCCAGTTTATCAATCCAGCATATGACGTCATAATCAACGGCATGATGTGTAGGATGGCGTCATAATCAATTACAACGTGAAAGACTCGATTTAGTCGGTCTTAAACGCTTAATAGTCAGACACGTACGAATTGTATGTCTTTACTATTTAATAAACATGATGTCGAATATTTTGAAACTAATTTGACTGGACGCTGTTGCTGCCATAGGCAGCAATATCACCCAGTCATAGTAGTTTCAAAATATTCATCAGCTTACCTGTGTATTTTTCTGCAAATTGATAGTCAGGGAGTTCATGAGTCGATCCGGTCCCAACACGAGCGAGGTGTTGGTGGAGCTTCGCTAGAGATGGGCGGGCCATAGCTAAAACTAGAAAGGTCCATTACAACACAATGTCTGCTAGCACATTTATTCTACGGAAACAATGGTATATAGTAAAAATGTACCAAAGTCTGAGCTAGAAAAATAAAGAATCGTAATGTAAAGAAAGTTATATTATTCATATATGCCTTATCTATTTGCCTTCGATGACAAAATTTGGTCAAGAAAAGCGAAATCTTGCATTATTGAATGTTCATTTACAGGTTAAGAGACAACTATTTTTGAATATTTTACCGTTTACCGAGCCCGCCATTATAGTGGTACATTCTCAAAGATTCTATTGGCTTACGTATCGACATTCCCCAATCCTATTGCAGAGGCTGGTTGGACCGGCTTCGTCATAACAGGTTTAAACACTATGCTTTAGATACTTCTGTTTGAACAGCCATCAATACGCTATCAAGCCGTCTTATCTGATGTTTTAATTTTCCATCTTCTGTTTTCCGCCTCTGACAGGCTTGGAGCATCCTCGTCAAATTATTGTATTCAGTTTTGGCAGTTTGTACTGAAACAAAATGACCTTTCTTAGCCTATGTATTAACATCCTTGCCAGCGAAAACCGTCGGTTAATGTATACTTGCAGATGTATTTCTCTATATTAGACGACAATTCGAGAACTCAGATCAAGGCTCACCCGCCCACACACCCACACATACACGCACACACGCACGTGAGCGCATACGTAAATATACCTCAACGTATAGCTTCTCTTTATGGGATTGTACACGATAAGTCAAGTTAACCAGCTGTACTTGCCAAGCTTGATCAACATAATATGAGTCTGCGCCAATGATTCCCCTTCATATGCCAAGAATTATAAACGAGAATTGTGGATCATCATAAGCATAGAACTCGAATGAGGGAATGGCGCTTTATTTAGAGGAGACACCCGGTGACACAGACAGAGCTCCATTAGGACAGCCAGATTATTTAAACCGACAGCGCCGGTAGTCCAGTTTGACATGGGTGAGATCAATTTTAGCAAATTATGAAACGTCTAACGGAAGACTAGGTTCATCACATTGGCTTAGTGCCACCGCATATTCCGCCCTACATTGCAGATGATATGGCAGCTATTGCGTGTGATGGTGGAGAAAGGGTCGACATTCCAGAGAATTACAGATTAACTGAGAGGTGGTTATAATAGCGGAGGGGCAGATGCCAAATGGCATAAAGTAATTCGGACCCATGTGACGGCTGAATGTCGAAAGTAAGCTCATCTTCTGGATAATAACATGGGCAATTGTTACTGGAATGACTAGAGATATTCTCACACGGAGCCAGAAAGGGAGTTTAAAGTTAGCGAGTGACGAAGTTTAGTAATTCGAAATGTGGGCGGGGATAGTCGCAAAAACATATGTGTACAGATTACATGCGCAATCTGTTCCATCAGGCAACCCATTCAAGTGCTTGTGGTAGTAGATCAAAGATAGACACAGCGACTTTAGCGAACTTTACGAAGCTGGCTGACAAGAATCTCATTACAAACAGTTCAAATTGTGGTGGTATCAGTTAGGTCTGATAGTAGATTCACGGCTAATTGGTCTTTAACAGTATGTGATCTCCCATTGTCGAGATTAGAATCTATCTAGGGTAAATAAGTAACCTGTACGTTTGCTGTGTATTGGTCCTAATTCATTGTACTCGTGTTGTCCCCGATGAGTTGGTCGAGTGGATGTTGGATTTTGTTGAGGTTAGTTAGAATTAATGATCCTAAGTTGGAATCTCACTGTAGATGGGAGGGTTGGTGGTGCTATCGGCGTTTTCCCACATTGGAACATCAGGAAGTGGAGGTCACATTTGTTGTGACAATGCATGGATGGCCGCCACGGGTATTATTGTCTTGAGCTTAATTATATAGCTTTACTTTTGTTAGGTTTGCCAGTGAAACGATCCGCTGATATTCACTCACACGTGGGCTAAAACAGCCTCTAACTTCCACTGTGCCTGCGTAACTGGACTCGCCCTTGGAACCGATATGCCAGCTGTTTCTGAGAATTCTTTGTGCCTTTTGATCATCGCATTCATCGTTCAATGTACGTCCATACCATAACGGAATTTTACTTAGTTTTATTATACACCACTATCATTTTAGCTGTTTTAATGGAGACACGCCGTGGCGGCTATTACCCCACGGACCCCTTTGGCGGGCCAGATTTTTGCACTAGATAATGCATATCAGACCGGAACCACACAAACAGTACCGCAGATGCACTCTCTCTGGTGTGCATATGCAGCTTAGAAAAATATCGAAGATGTGGAGGAACAACTTCGGCAGCGCTACAATGACAATAAATCTGACCGTGCCTCATCATTCCGAGACAACGCACGTGGTATACATCATTAATTCAAACACGGTAGATAACGTGGCCATTGCCAGACCACCAAATACGCACACCTGTGACAGCGTAACACAATTCTCGCTCCGACTAATATCTTTTGTGTCTTTCTGTCTTCCCCTTAAATATATTGTATTACCTACATAGACCAGTCCACCAACCACCCCGCCTCTCTCTCTCTCTCTCTCTCTCTCTCTCTCTCTCTCTGTGGCTTTCTCTCTCTCTCTCTCTCTCTCTCTCTCTCTCTCTCTCTCTCTCAGTAGTATTCACCCTTTCCTCTGTTCCCTTGCACGTTTACGGATGAGTGTTTATTCAGCTATTACAATATTCGCGTTATTCTTCCCGTTCACTTGAGATGAGATAGCCACACCATAGCGTTGTGCCAAAGAAAGATATAAAAACAACCGGAATGCACCAGAGAGAGCACATGTCTGATATATGTATCATCTTGGAACATGCCCACTTCAAATTAATCATGCATACACTCGAGGAAGATGCGGAACCACGTTTTGCACCATGTTTTGACAATGCGCTTATTGGCCCCATGACTTAAATAGTTGATTTGTTGACCCTAAAATCAAAGCAAGATTCAAGATGTATTTATTACTCCCAGATCATACATGTGATACATGGAGTATACACATTATACAATTTACACAGTGGCGAGAGAGTTCACATGTTATTTACATATCTCTAACTGTTAACGTTGATAGTTTAGATTTACTACATTAATGTGATTCGTCAGTCTTTTCAGGCAAGCTATTTTCATTTTAACTATTTGTCCGGTCACAATTTCACTTTGTTTTCGGGCATTATCTTTGCGGGTTATGTTTGTTGGCTGTGTTTGCAATCATATAAAGGGGTGTGCTATGTCGGGTGATTCTACTTTCTTTCATTCCAGAGTTCATGACCTGGATATTTGAAGCGTTGTCCTGAAGGTTCTGGAACCTCTAGCCCCTTATAATACAAATCTAAATGCTAAATTTGGTGATCCCACCTACTTGCATTATCAGGTTCTGGTTAAAAATGTGCATGTCGCGATTCACTTATTGAACCCGTGACCTAGATATTTAAGCGTTTGACATTAAGCACATATATCGATATGGCAAATCTTGGTGATTCTAACGGTCGGATAAACAGAAAGACAGAACTCTGTTAAGACAGACCGCAAATGCGTGCTTCAGCATCTCCCTTGAGTGCATTCTAGCATGGCAGGAGAGATTTTGATATGTCTTAAAAATAATATCATTCGGGAGTCAATCTGCAAGCAACGCCATCCAATTTCATTGTCAAAGGTGGCCAATACCTAAAACCCTGATCGAGCACTATACGTAACAATCAAGCCACGCACGATGACAACAGCCGTCTTGCGCTTAGTGACCGTCGGCAAGTCGTTAACGGTCTGAACGAGTCGATGCTTGCCGAAATAGCTATGTGACAAGCCAGACGTGTTATCAACGTGTTATTTTGTTAAAAGCTAAAGTAAAGCCTAGTCTGAAAAACGATATGCTAATGAATGAAGACAACTGCACAGTCGGTTGCTCAGTCGGGCAGTCTGTCAGCCAGCCAGCCGGCCAGCCATCCCGTCAGCCAGCCAGCCAGTCGTATGTGTATTAAGACTATCAGCACAGAGTGTGGTGGTAGCTGTGGATCGCGGATCGGCGACTACAGGAGGGAGGTGGCTCCACAAGGTGGTGGGAGCCGACTGGTGTAGACTGTTTTATATCGGTGGTATCTGTGGATCACCGATCGGCGGCTACAGGAGGGAGGTGGGCTATCGGGACAGTGGGCCGGCTGGCTGAGAGGTGTTTTACAACGTACGACCCACCCCAACCCCAAGGTGGGCCCCATCAGCATGTGATACCGTCAAAATCCCCATATTAGAGAAACGCAACGGGATAGGTAAATATCTGCTATGGACAATGATGAAGTACTTCACAATTTGGGAGATTTTGCAGAAGGGGATTATTAGCCGTACCACTTATGTCAAGAACCTGGCAGCGCGCATTCCCGAGAAGCCAACCCCAACCCCATGCAAGAAGCTATCAACCAGTCCGAGAACACAACCCCAGCCCCACGCAGGAAGCTATCAACCACTCCCGAGAAGTCCCCCTCTTCCACCTCCAGCCAGAGCTAGAAACCCCACCTAAGTTCACAGATGAGGAGATCGACAGTTTTCTTGATACTTTATTCCAAGAAATGAAGGTCATACCCCCAGGATTTGTGAAGGTCCCACGTGCAATCCCGAACTATCTGCGGGGATGGAGACTTCCTGGACATGGGGAAAAAGATCCAACCGCTTTCCTGGATAAAAACCTGGACACGATCGAGAGGAAGTTGATGGAAGAGGTCCTCGACCTGAAGGGGGTGAAATTTTGCCTTGCTCTCAAGATCACCCTCCACAAGGAGAAGAATGATGGGACAGAGGTCACCGCAGATCCTCTGTTCTGGTCTAAACAGCATGCCATCCTGAAGGCAAGTGATATTAGCGAGGCTGTGAAGGAGGCCAAGGCCAAGGTGCTGCAAGGCCTTGAGAACTACACCCACGAGGAGTCTGGCTGGGCAGTCGACCAGGTTGATGCATTGTACATCAACACCACCAGATATCAACCACTACGTGGTGGATCCTACATGGATCTCCCTGCTTCGATTAATTGAAAATGCGGCGTGGTTAATGGCCAGAACAAAGACGATGGTCACTGTCTTCGCTGGTCTCTCTTGGCTGCTGCTTATCCTGCAGTCAGTAATCCCCATCGGAAATCGAAGCATTTATGGCATTGGGACACCCTTGATTTCAATGGTGTAGATCTTCCAACCCATCTCCACCAGCTTAAGCATGTTGAGCGGCAGAATGGTCTGGCCATTAATGTATTCAGGTATGACAAGTGTGTCTATCCACTGAATCTGAGTAAGGCTGATCCTGCCATTCCAAGGACAAATCTGCTTCTTATCAAGAGGGGCAGCAAGCAAAACTATACCTGGATTAATGACCTGAATCGTCTGCTCTGTGATCAGAGTCGGTATAGAGGGAGAAAGCACTTCTGTGAGCGGTGTCTCCACTGTTATTCTCATCAAGTACAAACCGGAGTGCCACAGTATCGGTGACAGACCAATGCCCATAAGAATGCCTACAGAAGACAGGAAGATACTACAGTTCAACAACTACCACAAGCAACTCAAGGTGCCATTCATCACCTATGCCAACTTTGAATCCCTAACAGCCAAGATTGAGTGGCCAGAGGCGAATCCGGCTCAGAGCAGCACACAGAAAACGCAACACCGTGAGATCTGTGGGTTCTCATACATTGTGGTCCTCTGTGATGGTGTCAATGAACCACCAGTGCTATATCGAGGAGAAGACGCAGCTAAGCACTTCCTGGATCGATTGGCAGGGGAAGTGGAGAAGATAACGGCCATGCTTGCCCACCTTATGCCGATGGAGATGACTAGAGAGGGCTGACGAGCTCATGTGTGCGACAGACCATTAGATGGGGACAGTGTCAGAGATCACTGCCAAATCACTGGTCTCTACCGGGGAGCAGCACACAATGTGTGTAACCTAAAGCTGCACCTCAACCATAAGACCACCACCATCCTGGCCGTGTTCCACAACCTGCCTGGGTATGATTCTCGCTTCATCATGCAGGCCAAAACAGAGGGGCAGATTGGCTGTATCCCCAACAATATGGAGTAGTACATCTCCTTCAGCCTCCGCTGGTTGCAGCTCGTCGACTCGGTCCAGTTACTCCCAGCATCACTTGACAAGCTGGTCGCCAGTTCCACAACATTCCCACTTACGAAGTATTATGAACCTAGCACTGCCAAGTATGAGCTCCTGCTCCGCAAGGGTGTATACCCCTATGAGCACATTGATGGGTGGCACGGTTCCAATGAGACCTCTCCTCCACTTCAAGCTGCTTTCTACAGTAAACTTTCTGGCGAGGGAATATCTAACAGCGACTACAACCACGCACATGCTGTCTGGGCCCAGTTCGGCTGCCAGACCATGGGAGACTATCATGACCTCTATCTACAGTCTGACACTCTGCTCCTTGCAGATGTCTTTATAGAACTTCTGCATCACGTGCCTGCAGCAGTATCATCTGGACGTAGCACACTATTACACAAGCCCGAGGTTGAGCTGGGATGCACTTCTAAGGAAGACAGGTGTGGAGCTGGAGCTCCTCACTTACTATGACATGCATCTCTTTATAAAGGAAAGCCTCATGAGTTGTGTATCAATGGGTATCAAATGCTATGCTAAGGCAAACAACCCATACATAGCTGCCTATAATTCACAACAGCCGACAAGCCACATCATGTATCTCGATGCTAACACTCTTTATAGCTTGGCAATGAGTCAACACCTACCGACTGGGGGTGTGTGTGGTTGAGTGGGTGGAAGACACTGATGTCAAAGAGATTAGTGAACATCCCAATGATGATGAAAAGGGCTACATCCTAGAGGTTGACCTTGAGTACCCACAAGAGCTGCATGGCATGCACAATGCCTACCAGCTGGCGCCTGAATGGATGAAGGTGAAGGGAGAGTGGCTCTCAGAGTATCAGTGTGCATTGGGCGAGTTGATAGCTGAGACGGCAGCAGAAAAACTGGTTCCTAACCTAAGGCAAGGAGCGCTATGTCCTACACTACCACAACATGAATCTCTACCTCAGCCTGGGTATGAGGTTGAAGAAGGTGCACAGGGTTCTACACTTCAATCAATCATTGTGGATGGAGCATTACATCCGACTCAACACAGAGCTCCATAAGAAAACTAACAGTGACTTTGAGAAGGATCTCTACAAACTGATGAATAACTCTGTCTTCAGTAAGACCATGGCGAACTTGCACAAGCGAGTGGATGCCAAGCTAGTGTGGCCATCCGACGAGGACAAGCTGCGCCACCAAATAGCCAACCCCAACTTCTCCTGGGCGAAGGGGTTCGATGATGATTTAGCTGCTCTCCACATGTATAAGACGAGCCTGCTGTTGAGCCGCCATGTCTTTGTGGGAATGTCCACCCTGGACCTCTCGAAGTACCTCATGTATGACTTCTACTACAATGAGCCGAAGCGACAATATGGTGCCCACTGTGAGCTCCTGTACACAGACACCGACAGACCCCTCCTGGAGGTTCAGACAGAGGACATCTACACCGACATGACTGTGAGGAGTGAGCTCTATGACACAAGTGACTACCCAGTAACACACCCAATACACAGTACTGCCAAGAAGAAGGTCCTGGGCAAGATGAAGTATGAGTGTGCCAGGGTGGCAATCCAGGAGTTTTTGGCCTGCACCCAAAGATGTACTCCATTATGCGGACAGATTCGCCATGAGCAGTACAAGGAATGCCTCTTCGAGCGAAAGGTCTTCCACTAAGATATGAACATGCTGCGAAGTGTGGGTCACCGCCTCTATGGGGTCTATCAAATCAAGGCTAGCCTCATCCCCTCAGACACAAAGCGATGGATCGCTCCCGATGGTATTCACACTCTAGCTTATGGTCACAAGGATGCGATTACTCCAATGGATGTTGAAGAGCTGGTGGGTAACATATGAGCATCATGTGACATCATCCAACAGTCAGAGCTCGGTGTGGACACCATCTGGAGGATGATTACTCGACGTAAGCACTCCCTGTGGAGGTAGCTGGGTGTCTGTAGGGATAAGCGGGAACTCCTCTCATACAAACGGCCACCTAGGACTGCTCCACACTCCGTGCTGGTATGCCAGGTAGTACATCATAGGCTGTCCTGCCGTATCCACATACCTGTAAATCTTGTGTACATCTATCGACCATTTGGGGTCAGTCGCCTGCCTATGTTCAGAAGGAAGTCTATCCTCTGAGCACAGCTCTTGAACAGAGCATAGTCATTCCGACTGTTGGGACACAGAGGATCGCTGAATTGCCTTGACTGGCTTCTGTCCTATCAGCCAAGTAACCTCAACATTGAATCTCTCTACCACAATGGGCAACCCTCTCATCCATATCCTGGAACGACCGCCCACTGAGACAGCATCGCCTGAGCATGCTCAAGTGCGAACAGCCTCTCTGCTGGTGTCCAGTTCCACTGCTCGACGATAGCCTGGGCACAGTCATGCCCAGCCTCGCCTTGCCTAATCGTCACACCATGTTTCCACATGAGAGCCGCAGTTTCATCTCTAAACTCCACTTGCAGCATCTATGGCCACTGGAGGTGATTTGCGTGTCCTCATGGATACTCTGGAACCAGGCAGCAATCAGACCTGCAGACTTATCCGTGAGAGGCACTGCCACCTTGTATCTACTGGCGATCATCGACGATGGTGAGGAGTACTTGTAGGTCTTGTCTGTTCCTCTGTAACAGACCGGATCATGTGGAAGGAACAGCACATCAGTCTGATGGACTCTGTTCGGGACAGGTTCATCGAAGTGTGCATACCGCATGTGCCGTGGATGATGTCTGTAGATCTGCCACATTGTCTGCCTGGTGAAGCACTGGCTAACCATCTCCAAGGTGAATCTGTAACCCTTGCCACGTGCAGCCCCGAGCAGCTGGTGAGGCTCATGGTAATATCCACAAGGTTGATAGTACAGGGTCTCAAGACAGGTAGCAGAGACCACAGATGAACTCTCGGACTTCATCTCTGACGTCGACACCTGTCCTCTCCTGTACAGTGCGCGCACTCTCTAGCCACGCGAACAGATGCTCGCCGTTCAACCGACAGTGGTCCCAGTGGCCGAACACCTCTTCGAATACCTGTGAACACAGCTGTCTAATATCTGCAGCACTGGCGCCGTCACTGAAAGGAAGCTTATTGACAAAGGCTTGCCAGTTAAGGGACTTGACCATGTCATACAGAGAAGCCATCCTATATAGCACATCTTAAATGTTCGGCAGCCCAGATGACTGCAAGTGATATCACAACATATGGGAGCCATGGACTGGCAATGCCAAAGAATATGCCTACCATGAGGTGATGGCTGGAATAGCCTCAGAGATCTTCTCAACTCCATGGAGAGCATTGTTGGCGATTTTGCAGACTGTTTCGCCAGCCTTCGTCGTGAACAGAGCAATCAGAGCCCCAACTGCAGCTAGTGGGCCAATATAGCCCTTCAAATAGGTACAATAAATTCCCTTGGCTCGGTGGATTAGTCGTCGGAATTCTGGCTCTACATCATCACCATCATAGGCGCCATCATCTTAGGCATCCTCATCATTGGCCTCAGCTTCATCATAGTCATCCGCATCGTATTCCTCATCGTAGTCCTCAACTGGATCCTTGAAATCTTCCAGTTCATACATTGCTTGCTGTTTCTGCTGACTATATGGTGAATTTAAATCACCTGTATAGACATGGCATCTGCAATCTTGAATGCAGGCCTGTTAGCATTGGCGAACTGGGGTCTCAGCTTCGCTGACCATAAGGTGGCGGAGGTAGAGAGAAAACGTCAAAACCAGGCGATGGAGAAGCTGTCTAAGAAGAGGGTTGAGTACACCAAGGCACTCAAGCATATGCGCCAAAGGGAGGCACGCCAGCGGCAAAAAAGGCTCAAGCCACCCAGAACAGCCACGAGGCCAATGAGCGTCTCGATGAGTACTACGAGGTTGTAAAGCTCTCCCAGCCGACGCTAGCCTATGAGGCATCAGGAGGTCAGACGATGTCCGCGGCCATAGTAGTAGTGGCTGCTGTAGTAGCAGTGGTAGCTAGGACAGCTGCTGGAGTTATGCTCTACGCACGTTCAAGCTGTATACCAGTGGTGTGTGATACACTAGCCTCGCTATATTCAAAGTACAGCACTGTTACTCTGACCGGGTGAGTGCCCCCTCGCTCTCCGAACCGGTTCCCAATATGAAAGGTGAGCTGATTGCCATGGTTAGGCGGGATGTCCCGTCCTCCAAGGTGGCACTGACCTTCGAGTGCCAACTTGAGATCCTCGTGCCCACCGGTTAGGCGGAGTAGGGCATATGACTTCATTTTCTGTTGATAGAGACAGCAATCAGCCAGATCGCGCACCTCACCGAGAACGTTGGTCCCAGCCACCACAAGTTTGGAGTTGTCTCGCTTCCCCACCTTTTGGAGCACTCCTCCTTTCTGAACCAAGACTGCTACAGCTAAACAATCCAACACACATCGTTGCAATGTCAACTCTAGACGCTGGTTAGACGTGGCCTGGACCTGCTGATGCTCTAGCTCTACATGTGGGATTCGTTGTCTAGAAGTCAATGAGAGGTCATCGTTACATCTGTAAGATGTTCGGTATACACCCAGAGGAACAGCTTATTCTGCATCAGGGGTGGGTTCACATGTGTGTTCTCGAGGAGGGAGCAGAGTGGCACCGCAACAAGTGTTTCTATGTCTGGTTGTAAGTCGAATTCTGTGAATCCTTCATTACATCCTACATCATAATACCCTTTCCACTTCGCGTGATAGGAAGGTCCATAAGCTAGTGGAGCCAGGACCCGGTACTCATCGTTCACATAGGTGGTGTCCAGGGTGTTGTTGCTCTGCATAATCTCCCACCTGCTCACCACATGCAGGAGCTCTACCTCCTTCGCCGCTGTGCTCTTAAGCTTGAACTTGAGCATCATGCTCCTAATCTCATGGATCTGTCCAGAGAAGGCGAAGTCGATGAACCCCGCCATGGATAAAGGGTTTGCATGAGGGATACTAGGTCGAATGACTGTCAGACAGTCCTTCCGAGGATGCGTGTGGTGCGAGGCTGCAGGTTCAACTGCCCCATCTGGATGCTGTACATAGTGCTACATGTTTAAATGTCTGTATATACAGGTTTTTAAATGGCGATGTTTGGCAAAGTTCTCCAGCAGATCGTCTTTGGATGGCAAAAACCAGTCCAGCCCTCCAAGAAGAATCCAGTACAGCTACCGATTAACAGGGTCCGACGCCTACTTCATGAAGTCAACATTGTCAACGAGCGAGCCAAAGTCCCACCTCCATCTGATGCAGAGATACTGACTGCTATAGAGGAGACCCCACCGGCCCATAGTACAAAGGAATAATTGATTTGGATGACTTTGATGCTCTCCCAGAAGTTTGACAGTGCCCAGGGCAGGTCATTAGATCTCCTCCAGGACACCCACTAAGAGTCATGTAATTCTAGCTCTCCAGAAGACTGGGATTGGTCTCAAAGATCTCCTAACGGTGGGGAAGTGGGCTGGCATATTCAATATCCACACTGATGAGGAACACCGGATTTTGAATGCTCTACAGACTGGAGAAACATAACTTACCTCAAGATATTGCTAAGAAGGCATGGGCGAAGTGGATCATCCATGAGAAGTTTCAGAAGAATAGAGTCATAGTATCTGATCCTCAGTGGATAGAGCTTCAGAAACACCTACTCAAACCCTGGGGCAGCGAAGTCTATAGACGAAGCAGCAGAAACCGTGGATGATGCTCCGGAGACCGTGGACGAAGTTCCTCAAGCCTGAAAAAACATCCTGGCTGACACACCAGGCATGTCGACCTGACTAACATGTGAGCTTCCTGGCGGAATTCAACGTGTACCTGAAGTTCTGAGCCGTTTCCAATGAGGGCTTGAAGTGTGTGAGCTCCCCTGTCTCCTTGTTTCTGAAGATGAAGAGGTATAGATCTGCGATCTTCTGCACGCCTGCGATGAAATCTTGCTTGGTCTCCTTCAAGGTCAGGCTGTTGTATATCATCTTAAGCAGGGCACGAGCACTCTTCGAGCTAAACTACAGGAGCCTCGCATTGTGCCAGATATCGGGACATATCTCACGGGTGTACTTCTGAAAGAGGATGAAGACAGTGATCTTGGTGTACCGAATGCATCTGGTGATGTTACTGAGGTATGTGACTGTCTTCTGGTCCATCACGGGGTCGTCGATATCTAGAACAAGTGGTTCAGTTAGTCGAGCCCGTAGTCTGCTCTGTGCCAGTGTTACATGCTTCTCCACGTTCCTGGTGATCTTATGCTGTCAAACCGCCCAGCCGGTGGCCAGGACAGTAGCGCAAGGGGCACACCACCCAGGAGGATAGCGATGATAGCATCCACCCCTGTAGCGAGTGTGGCAACGGCGACCACACCAGTACTGGCTCCAATCACACCCACAGCTGTGGTTGTGCATGCTAGACTGTTTTAGACTGTTCTATATTGCCTCCGTGTTTTGCTGTACTTTTCTGTCTCATGAACAAGATTCTGTCTGATGGTATCAATCTGCTGGATTTGCCATCCATGTACTGTACCACCCTCCTCGGGTGCTAAGGCGGGATATGGTTCAGGCTGCTTTCACCACTCCGAATTAGCCATGGTATGCATAGTTCTTAAACGCGAGCTAGCATCTGCATCACTTGTAGGATCTGCTGATGAGTCATTGTGGGATTCATCTTGGAAAGCCTGGGGAACTGAACAAGCTTGTTGGTGTGGAGACATACTTCCCTCAAACACCCTTCATCCAGCATACTGTCAGGGGGCAATTGCTTTCGCAGCCATGGCATCTGGAACTTCATCTTGCCCCCTCGTAGTACGTCCGCCGTTGGCAAGCTTTCTTGGATTTATACTCCACCCTCTCCTCTTCTCCCTGCAAGACTTCTACAGACTCATCACATTCGTCCTCCAAGTGATCAGACAAGTTTAGCCCTACAACGCCGTCCTCCTGCCGATGAGGCTCTCCCATTCTTGGACAGAGTTGTAGTCCCTTCGTCTCCTTGCCTCTCTGGCATTCTGTTCATACCAGCTCACCCACTGCAGTCGCTCGCCTTCTTGTCAACAACACATTTCCTGTACCGCTATATCCACCATCCCAGCTGTGTGTGGCAGCTCCTCTATCCCCTTTTTCAACATCTTGGCGAATGCGTGATAGGTCTGATATGATATCATGATGATGGGTCAATAAGTAGTAGCAGCGTAAACTCTAATTGGGCATTCGACATACCATCTATGCCGGCATATAGATAATGGTGGAGCTGTCAAACAGGTGATTTATGTGGGTGAACATGTTGGGGCTGATCACTTTCCACAGTTTGCTGGTGGATCCTGGTAGATATGCTATCACGTCTAACCATACTTCATTCAGTGAGCTGTGGTAGGTACTTCCTGGTGACGGATGTAACACATCGGCGTGTACGTACGTGGGGGAATGCTTAGCTACCTTGAAGAGAACCCATTCTATGCAATACTGAACCACACGTCTACGAACTAGAGATGGTCTGATGACATTCTCACCGTTTTGGAGTAGCAATCGGACAATCGGCATGGCTATACACTCTGTTTAAACCCTATATCCATATTTACTCACTCAAACAGTCTAGCTGATCTCGTGGCCGTGTACGACGTTGATGCCGCCACGCTTAAGGAAGGCGATGGCAAGTCGCTTGTCCTCCAATATGCCGCAGACTCCAAGACATTCTCCCTCAATCCCGTCGGTGAAGATGTTGTAGAGCTGCTCACTGACATACAGAATGTTTCGAAGGATTGTCTGGGTCGAGAGTGAGATGGCGACAAAATAATGTTCCGCTATGACTTCCCGAAGAAGAAGTTCATCCTCCACCCCCTGATAGAACAGTCACTAGACAAGGTTGAGGATGTTAACATCTTGGACGCACAGCTTTCATGTCTTAGAGCCGACTTTGAAGCATACCCAGCCGATGTTACATGATGGTGTAGTGTTGACCATGGGGAAACAGCTACAGATAGTCTTCGAAAAGAATGCGTTGTGGTATCGCACTGGACCTGGTGGTAACTGGCAAACGTGGGTGCCACTATATAGACCTCCAGTGGTTATTGACCTCGAGGTCACCCCACTCTCCACCGTTGTGAAGAAAGATGGAATGATCCGGAAGCTTTATAACTGGGGGACATCTTTCCTGACCGATATAGGATAGGCACAACCCTAGTTGTAGTGGGTCATAGGATTTGGGTCACTGGAGGAAAGTTCCTTCTGCGTCACCCCTTTGATGGACCAGGGGAAGCCATCAATATTCAGGATGGCATCCTGCAGATAGAGGGTGTGTCCCATTCCTCGAAGGCAAAGGGCTCAGTGAAGCTGCTCGAGCGCGTCGGGTTCACAAGTCCGCAAACAACCCATATTTTGTTAGACATGTGGCTTCTAGCTTGGGGTAAAGTGAAGCAGCTAAGACCTGCCCCAGAATGCATGAAGATCGGCATCGAGGATGGCACAGCGCTTGAAATGACACAGATATTTCTCGAGGGGTCCACCTTATTTGGCTTAACCCTCCATATATAGGATGCTGGTTATACTACTGCTCATACCTGTGGTGGCTGTCTCACAGAGAGCCAGGATATTAGATGCCAATTGGGCCCACTTCCGAGACGAGCCTCAGTACAATCCCTTCCGTGACCATCTGTGGAAAAAACATCTATGGTCGATTTCACCCACATGAGAAAATTGAGTCTACATGCCATTTCTATGGTGTAGAAGGGGTAGGGCGGTGTTGTCTGCGGCCACGATTCCCACTAATGCACCAGATTCTCTGTGTCACATGTGAGCATGCTAGAGTATGCATTATGTCTATCATCCTCATCATCATCAGAATGTCTATCTGCATCATCATCAGCATTATGTCTATCATCATCATCATCACCATTATGTCTATTATCATCAGCAGCATTATGTCTATCATCATCATCATCATCATCATCATCATCAGCAGCAGCAGCAGCAGCAGCAGCAGCAGCAGCATTATGTCTATCATCAGCAGCAGCACTATGTCTATCATCATCATCATCTATGCCTCAGGAATTGAGAGGGTGGTGGGAGTTGAGACGGACTGCATCAGATCCTCTGTGTCACATGCGAACATAACAGAATGTGTCGTGGTGCAGATGGTAGGCACTTTAGTCTACCAAGTGAGCATTGTCAGGGCACCTGGAAAAATGTATCTTCTCACACCAATGTGACACAGGTCGTGACTACATTGTTTGATGTGGGAATAGATAACACTTTGTTGATGTTGCTGTTTGTTGTGTTGTTGTTTGCTGTTGTTGCTTGTTGCTGTTGTTGTTGTTGTTGTTGTTGCTGCTGTTTGTTTGTTGCTGTATGTTATTGTTGTTGTTGTTGTTGTTGTTGTTGTTGTTGTTGTTGTTGTTGTTGTTGATATTTCTGTGCACAGAGTATGAGGCGTCTTGAGATTGTGCACTGAGTATGATGGAGTCAACTCCACCCGAAGTGGAGTTGCACTTTCTGCACTAAGCATTGCGACTCAGCTATCTATGCAAAGATATATCGGCTATATATTAACCTACATAATACAAAAAATAGACATGAGTAGATATGAGATTGTGCACTGAGTATGATGGGTCAATCCACCCGAGGTGGAGTTGCACTTTCTGCATTAAGCATTGAGACTCAGCCGTTTCGCCTCGTCAGAGCTCATCACATCTGGCTCCTGAATAGGCTGAATTGTTGCTGGTTCAAATTATGTATAGGCGCTCTCCACCTCCACGTAGCTGCCGTTCTTGAGTCTTCTTACTTATAATTGTCCATTGCTTTCGTTTGGTTGATTAAATTCCAATCTAGGTACAGGAGGTTATGTTTCCTCCATTGTCCAGACTGCTTTGTAACTCCTTAAATATGTATTGACATATTTCAGCCTTGCTTGTCCAGCATTTAGTACTTTCCTCAATAAGATGATTTGCTCTGTTACGGCATATTCAAGATAAGTTGTGTCTAAGTTTACTGTTGGCACGGTAAAATTTACAGTGATCTCCATAACTATACTAGGTCCAACTTCTACAAAATTCAGTTTCAAATGCATATTATTAACTCATGATTCATCGACTCGTGATCGTCGACTCGTGATGGCTGTGACGTCAATCATTGTACAAATATGTCCGGTTTCAAATGTTATTATCAAAGTCAATCATTGTACCTAAGCCTATGCATAATTCTTCTGGTATAAGCGTTATCAGCTAGCTCATGTTGATAAGATTGTAACGATTTTGAACCGTCATGATTATCGCCACACTTACAGGGTACAATTATAGGATTTTCAATATTGTTGGCGTTGCTGAACACGATCGTAAATTATCTGTAGTTTAAGTAGCAGTTTTATTGTGTCTATTAGCACAGTCCGAAATATCACTCTTAAATTTAACCACTCAATTAGAAGGATCAAAGTCAATGAAATGATTAACCCTTCATAGTTCATTAATTTGATGATAACTTGATAATGATGTGGATGAAGGTTGTTGCTGCCTCGGTGCTTGAGGTTCATGGGGGAATGCCTTCCCCGTAACAACCTGAATTGCCACGACAGCGTGTTCTCATTTGTCTACCATGTATTAGAGTACACACATGTGCGTAGGTTGACTGTGAAAACACTCCTAGGTTAGAGTGTGTTCAAACTATGCTATGTTATTCAGCTATATACACACACAAGCCAGATAAGCTTGCCCAGCTCTCTAGCACTGACTATACAGACAGAATAACCTATATCTTGACAAACAAATAGATAGCTGACAGTAAGCGTATGGCTTATAAAATAATAAATTATAAAATGCTGGTAGTTATAAAATAAGTGTTTCAGAACGGGGCCCCACCACCAGGTGATGCCATATTAGGGAAACGCAACTGTATAGGTAATCATGCTAACTGAATCTGAAACACAATCATGGCTTACCCCGAAGAACTATGGAGTTACATGTATGGTGTAGGCTGTGAGGCATGGCGGGAAAGTGTGACAAGATCATTACATGACCTGGCCGACTATGCATATAAATTGCTTGAGTTCTGGAGAGCTTCTCCTGACCTATCATTCGCAATAGTAGTAGACCAGTTACTGGCCTAAAAAAACCACCAGGCGCCAGGAGTTAGGGGTTAGATGCTATCCACTGACAGCAATGGAAATGAAATAACTAAGACCGTATTTAGATCATCTGCTAACGATCCACAGTATCAATATGGATAATGCTACCGAGCCAAAATAAATGTGTTGGTAGATTTTTTATTTTAGAGTAATATCATCAATGAGGCCATCGAAGAGGAGGTCGACCGCCTCATCTGTGAGATTCTTGTGCAGACGTCTCGCTGCTTTGGGCTTCCTGTATGGGTGCAGGCGTGTCTCTGCTTTGGGCTTCCCGTATGGTGCTGGAATGGGTGGCTTGCTGTGAGAGCTCATGGTGTGCCTTACGTTGTAATACACCTCCTCATCTATGAACCTATTGTGATTGTCTGTATCCATGGTTCGGAATCTTATGAGTAGACGTGTAGTTTACTACAGTTTGTAATGGAAGTTTTGTATTTGCCTGGCGTGAAAAAACTTATGATGTTGTAAGTCTAAATGGAAGTTTTGTACTTGCTTGGCATGGTCTGATCAATGGATGGGGGCCCACCGGTGGGGGGGGGGGTGTTAGGTTGGCCCTACGTTGCAAAACACATCGCAGCCAGCCGGCTCACAGTTCTGATAGTCCACCTCCCTCCTGTAGCCGCCGATCGCCGATCCACAGCTACCACCGATATAAAACCGTCTACAACAGTCGGCTCCCACCACCTCGTGGGCCCACCCCTGTAGCCGCCGATCGCCGATCCACAGCTACCACCATCTTCTGAGCTGTTCTGATAGCCTTAATATACATACTACTCAGCCAGCCAGCCAGCCAGTCATTTAGTCAGTCAGTCGGTGTGTTAGTTAATGAACCGACCTGTCTGAACATTCACGACTGCCCGTTATTCTGTCAATTATATTCAACCTCTGCCACTCATTCCGTCATCAGACTAATCCGTAGCTTCTCTCCCCCCTCCCCAAACCCACCCTTCGGAGTTAGAACTGCATTTACCAAATGCGCATCAGCTGACTCGCGCCTTTACGCCCTGGGTTGACAATGTACGTAGTGACCCCCGCGACCTAGATATCAACTTGGACTTCACTACCGTGGCTACTAAAATCACATGGTCTTACGACCACCCGCTTTAGGGAAACGCTATCTCGTAGCCCTACAAGTACGTCTCTCCGATATGGACACGTGTGGGAACAATAACCATTAACTTTGACATTAAAATGTTTGATTTCTGCTTCGTGTCTGTAATGTCACCACTGTTAGCATCTCTTGATATTCGGCTCACATACTGCAAACAATGCCATAAAGGTAAAACAGCTAATGGTCAGCTTCCCCCCCCCCCCCAGCGCTGCAACTGAGGGGATCAGTTTATAGCTGTGCTTCGTCCATTTCTAGCTAAGCTCCAGACACTTTGTACACGGGTTGACACCGATCTGAAACTTTGAGACTTGAATTCCCAGAATCTTAATTTTATGGGCAACTATACAGTTAGGCTGTTGACTATTCTGTATTCCAACAACGATCTCCATTAATGAAGAGTTTTCGCGACTGACGTGGTAAATTAATTTCACGCGTCGGGTTCGTGCCTGGACCCTGTACCCTTCCTGTAGCTCATATCAATTTAGGGTGCCAAGCAGGCGAACACAGTCAGTGAGCCATGAACCAAGTCAGTCGCTTACAACGTTGACCGCGTCACTTTAACTTGTTCAGTCACGCATATCAAAACAACAAATATTGTTTATTTTGCTGAATATTTTGTAACTAATTTGACTAGAATATTTTGCTGCCTGTTGCTGTTGAACATTGTGATGTTAATTTGTCTGGAATATGTTGCTGCCTATGGCAGCAAAATCTCCCTTTCAAATTAGTTTCAAAATATTCAAACTCTTTCATACACTGGAATGTCAAGTATTAGATGGTTAACACGAGGGTGAATGATACGAACTGCATTTCATTGTACACCGGCACGATTGATGTTGGCACGCGAGGTATCGTTGTTTGTCCTTGCGACAACTACGAAGATGGTAAAGAATCTGTATTCGAAAGGCTTTACACCGAATTATTCTTTTTGAATGGCTGTTTTCTTTTATTTTGAAGCTTATTATAAGCAGCCTGCAAAGGCAGCTGACTGAAGCCGATTGGGAAGGGGTATCATGTCGGCCATGCCTTTGTACGAAATATGCCAATAGCAGGGAAAGTGGTTCGCCATACTGGTGGAGGATCAGTAATTTGCTATTCAATACGTGAGGAGAATATCCTTGTCAAGACGGAATTGACAAAAGGATATGAGGAGATTATTAAAGCTATGCCAATATCAGGAATACATTGTGCTGACTGGAATTCCATAAGAATGTTTAAACAAACGTTTTTCAAATGAAATCACAAGCTTGGCGTTGTCAGAGCGGGTTATTACCAGGTATATGCCTACACTTAGGATGTTTTCAGATAATAGCATTGGTGCTGGTATCAACTGAATCATGTTTACCCTATATACTGTGGTTGTATAAATCACGTGGATCTTCACCGGCACTATTGGATGCTAATACTACTACTACTACCACTACTACTACTACTACTACTACTACTACTACTACTACTACTACTACTACTACTACTACTACTAATAATAATAATAATAATATTCCATCATATTGTCATCGATTTGATATTCTGATTTGTTTCTTGAAATGTGCTGGCCACATATTATGGAGAAAATCAGAGATGCCTTCAATTGAAAACAGAGATTATGCAAATAATGTAAATAATGATTCTCACAATTTAACAAAGTCTGTTTTCATTGAGTCTTATGGCTGATTCCGTATGTCTGTTTGAAATGGCAGACGTTTCAAACTGTTCTTCCTAAATTTTGTAAACCCTTCTATTTGTGTATTGCTGCTCGATTCCGTTTCATTGAGAACGTGTTTCCTGCAGCCAGCGGGTGAGTTCTCCATCTACGCGTGGTCACCGCAGAGCGATACTATGCACCTTAATGAATGAGTCTAACTTTACGTATGCCATACCCATCTCTAGCCACGCTCCGCCTACGCGTTGCCCTCGGTGGAATCTATCGAACACTGAACTAAATGAATTTTAAATTTTAGAAAACTAAACAGGTAAGCTGTTGAATATTTTGAAACTAATTTGATTGGTTGCCGTTGCTGCCCATTGCCGCAACGGCGCCTAGTCAGTTTAGTTTCAAAATATTCAGCATAATGGTTATTACGTAATGAAGACATACGTAGGTTATTTGATGATGATGTTATATCCTTGACTGACAAACTGGATTCCACTATTAGACATATCATAGCCTCAGATATTTCAGCCACAAACGCGCTCATACTACAATAATATTTGATAAAACTATCCATGTTTTTCAACTCGTTTCCGGTGACTACCGTATGAAGTCCAAAAATGACGTCATTAAGTTGTAGACTTTTTCAAAGCTAATTTGACTGTACGCCTACTGCATAATACAGCAGGTGGTGCCATTTGGATTAACCCTTTAATGTCTAAATTTATTCAAGAATATAAAAATATTTGCTAATTGAATGCCTATTTGCAAGTTAATAGAAGACTATTTTTGACAATTTTAAACTGTCATTTGAGTGGTAAATTTTCAAAAATACTTTTCTCTTGGCCTGCAAACGGACATTCCTCAAGATTACCGCAGCGGTCAGTTTTGGCCGGCTTTGTCGTGAACGGGGTAATATGAGTATTTTCTATCATGCCTGTATTGTTGCTTTGTAATTTAGATTGTGATATTCTGTGTTTGCCGGTATATGAATGCGCAATACGTGCAATATGCTACATATAAAGTTGAACCGCGAGACTGCGTAGAACTCTCAATTCGTTGGTGGCGTGATCTTAGCCAAAGAAAACATCTTCTAATATTCCACAGCTTTTCTTTGCTAAATAATGCATAGTATATTTGTCAATATGTTTGCGTCACTACGTTCTCATTTAGGGTAGAGATAATATTTACTGTTAGAAAATTACAGCAATGCTTTTGATTTAACGTCTACAGAGCCTCAAAGCGGCCACGATGCTATTTATGCCAATACAGCCTTTAATGATCACGCCTCTTCAAGAAAATTGGAATTTTCATCAGTTTGACAAGAGAAGTCTATTTCTGTATATGTATCACTGGAATTTATAAGAAATAGTTTTGTGTTATTATGCAAATCGACATTACTTGTCACAACGGCGGGCTTACAGGGCAAGATAAAAATCCAAATTCTTACAAAGTCACAGTCCATTTGCAGGCCGGGAAAAGACTACTTTCGTAGAAATTGTCCACTGGATTGCCTGGTTCCATAACCGACCGGTTCCATTGATACATTTTCATCTCTTAACCTGTACATTATATGGATATTCTTCAAGACCGCTGCAGATTACGTTTTAGCCGGCTTGGCCATTAAATGGTTAACTACCACATGGGTAACTAAGATTATTTCTGGATTGAGGGCAATGGACCTTTCCATTTTTAGCTATGCCCCGCCCATCACTAGCTAAGCTCCACCCACAGCTCGCCGTGTTTGGATTGATCGATCCCCGAATGCCCTAGCTATCAATTTCCTGAAAACTATATAGGGATGCTGTTGAATATTTTGTAACTAATTTGACTGGGTGCTGTTGCTGCCTATGGCAACAACAGCGCCCAGTCAAATTAGTTTCAAAATATTCAACAGAATATTTATTAAATGGTAAAAGCAATCAATGTGTCCAACAACGCATAGACCGTCATCACATATGCGTTCGTGACGTACTTATCGACGTCATTCATGATGTCATCCATTATGATGTCATTCTACACACCGCGTAGATGATTATGACGTCATATGATGGGTACATACTCTGGAAAGGTGAATTATTTAAGTCGTTGTTGCTATCTGGAGTGCTTAATGAACCGTTCCAGTTTTAGCTATGCCCCGCCCGTATGTAGCTAAGCTCCACCCACACACCCCTCGTCATGTAATCGATCGAACTCTGAACTCCCTGACTATCAATTTCGAGAAAACTATACATATAAGCTATTAACTATTTTGGAAATTATTTGATCTGGCGTTGTTGCTGCATATGGCACCAATAGCGTCCATTCAGATTAGTTTCAAAACCTTCAGCAGCATGTTTATTAAATAGTAGAGACATACACCGTGTCGGACGATTACGAGTTAAAGACAGGCCAAATAGAATTATCTATGACTTACTGATTATGACGTCATCCTAAACGTCATCCTAAACGCCGCTTAGCCGATTATGACGTCATATGATGTCAGAAGACGCTGTAGCGCAGATCGACCGACCGAGTACTGGCCGTCCCAGCCAAGCTGGGTACGGGCTGCCCGTCCTGGATTCGTTCCTATAAGCACCCCTCCCCCCCCCCCCCCCCCCGGGAATAGCAATAAGCGTATACAAGCCTATGAGAGAGATTTCGTTGTCAAAACGTTCGTTAAAACACGTAGCGCGCATGCGCACGCGTGTCGCCATAAAGCAGAGCGCGTATAGCGCAACCAAGAGCGAGCGCACTTTTAGTGTACCGAGCTTGTGGTTTGTAATTCTTAATAATTAACTGTTCTCGTTGAATCTGGCATTAATCAAGACCAGAATTCGACGAGCTTTTCAAACATCTAAACCGTGTTAAAATCGGTCCAGAAATGGCTGAGTTATCGCCGTTTTCCCCCGTCGTAAATACGTATATATACGTATCTAGATAATAAGTGTTTTGCGTGCACGTGACCCCTGACGTCATAGTACGCATCCATATATATATATTGCAATAATTAGATAATCGTGTACACGTCACGAGTTTCTAGCCCGCTGAATGGTTGGTTCAGCTAATTTTGATTGGTTGAGGCAGCCAGTCCTGACGTTTCAGCAAGTATAAAAAGGGACCATTTCAGTAAATCTGGAGCATCCTCGGCCAGGGGCTGAACAGTCGGGATCTGCCTGCAGCTATTAAGCAGTTATTAAGCATGCACCTCTGTTTCGGTCGGTTTCTCTCCCGTGGTACAGCAGCAGTTTCCCACCCACCGCAACCACAATTTTGTAAGCTCCCGGACATTCGTTCGGGGGCAGTATTGGAACTTTTGAATAATATTGTTCACATCTAATTAAGAACCAACAAGGATCAATACTGCGTTGGGGCCTTCTACGCCCTAAAATGTGATTCGACAGATGTAGAGGCAGCGATGTTCTTTGGTGGATGACTCACCGGATCTGCCAGCCACGCTAAAAAGTGGATATTCAGCCACCACACTGCATGGCGTGTGTGTTTCTTTTAACTTTTTGACCACAGCAAGTAAACTTTGCCCGGTACGTCTTAAGAGCTACCTGACGTACTCCGCACCGTTAAGCTTAGTTATGTATCTGCAACAGTATTCAACAAGCCCCCCTGATAAAGGGTTGTTCTTAACTTTCATCCTACCGTTATTGAGCGGAACTTTTCCATAACAGTAACGTTATCATAGAACTTACTAACCGTTCGATAGACATTCTTATATTATGATTACCGTCCTGAGTTCGCGCCGCTCCCGTCCTGGATGAGCATGCGGGAATCCTGTCTGCGGGAATCTACATGCGGAAACTGTCCAGCTTCCAGAGAACGTGTCAACTCACGTCACTCCAACGGTGACCTATCAATTTCAGTAACATGATAGCCCGCCCTTAAGAATGGCTACCAAGTATTCAAGTAACTTTATATACCATTCCCAATTCATCCGTTAATGGACCTTTCCATTTTTAGCTATGCCCCGCCCATCACTAGCTAAGCTCCACCCACACCTCGCCGTGTTTGGATTGATCGATCCCCGAATGCCCTAGCTATCAATTTCCTGAAAATTTTACAGGGAAGCTGTTGAATATTTTGTAACTAATTAGACTGGGTGCTGTTGCTGCCATAGGCAGCAACAGCGCCCAGTCAAATTAGTTTCAAAATATTCAACAGAATATTTATTAAATGGTAAAAGCGAACAATTTGTACAACAGCCCATAGACCGTCATCAAATATGCGTTCGTGACGTACTTATCGACGTCATTCATGACGTCATTCATTATGATGTCATTGTACACAACACGCAGTTCATTATGACGTCATATAATGGGTGGGTACTCTGGAAAGGTGAATTACGACTTTAATGATTGTATTTTATCTTTGAAAACGGGTCCCGGTGACTAAAAGTTAATTATAATTTCTTTATCTGTTCATAGTTATTTTTATTTTACTGTAAGGTGTTTCACTAACCGCACCGTAATATGTCTATCAACCTGTATTACTATTATTATTCTGATCATTTCACATTGCTATTACTTGTATTTGGTTAGTTTAGTATATGGCTAGTAGCCATCCGTTGATACGTTTTGTTTATTTGTCGAAAACTTAGGACCGCAGTGCATTTAGGAAATACTATACAGCAACATTATATATGCATCAATTTCTCTCGCCACCTACACGTTTCACTAAGGTCGCTGTCCGTGCTATAACTTGTGTATAAACCTAACATCAGGTCAAAAGTTAGCCCCGTAAGACTTGGTGAAGGGCGAGATGCGCATCTCCGCCGAATTCTGTAGGAATGTCTGGGCAAGATGTTGGAATCTGCCACGCCGTCTCGGGAAGGACGTTTACGGTGGATATTCGTCTCTCCAACCCCCACCGTAACAATGACTCAGTTGCTTAAACTAGCTTATGTGAAAAGTAGGCATTGTCCTGTGACGTTTTATGTGGTTACGAAGTCGGGCATCCGGGGTTTCACCAAGCTCGGATGTCTTACCTAGTAGCATGTACGCGCGCTGTCATCGAAGGTAGATGTTTTCCAAGGCTTCTCACGGGAGGCATGGCATCTGCAACCTCGGACAGCCATGTTCAAATATAGGTAAGAACCCCGCCAGTTGCGGCCTAACATAGTTGTTGTCTTTAAACCTTAACTGAGAGGTTAGGCATAGCAGTAGGCCCGCAGAACTACAAGCGGCACCCACTAATTCAGTGTCTTTGACCTACATAAGACGGTAACGTGGGAATCCCTCTGGAATCGCTTGCCCCATCTTCACGTAAAATAACACGCAACATTTTAGTTAAAGTTTCACTAGGATGGTCTTTTCTTTACAGCACTTTGGTTGAATATAAGGGTGGCCCCTTTCTGGCCAATACTTTTCCCCTGCTTTAAGTGGTGGCAGCATTTTCCTGTGATGGAGGCCCGCGCGAGCTAAGTCTCTCGCAAGGATCCAGTGACGGCGGCTCGCATGAGGCTATTACTTCTCACCCAGAAATACAGCATCATAAGTAATGCCTGCGCGAGGCACATAGCCTCTCGCCACAAATAAAGGATATCTTCCTTTTTCCTTTTCAGCTTAGAGGTATAATAACTTACCTCTGTGGACCTGCGAGTCGGTGTGGTACCTCCGGTGGTCCCACGTTTAAAAGTTTATCAGGCTGTCTCTATGTCTTCGTATGCTCATTGCATCTAGCAAACTTGCCAGTCTGTACTAGGTAAATTAATTGTATAGGCTTATTTAGGTTAGGTCACCATCAAATCTTGTATGTCCATAGAACTCAAAATTGCTATGGACAGGCATACCGGTGACACCAATTCATGGGATGAGACTGTTGTGTTTAATGTTCGCGACAATGGTCGCACGGCCCCACCGGAACGATTGAGTTCCACCAGCCGTAGGAGCCGGTCTTTGTTACCCGTAGGGCAGTGTCGCACGGGATCCGTAACCCCGAGACCGGGAGCTAACGGCGAGTCGACGACAGACACTGGAACGGCCCGACGCTACCCCGCGAGCTGCAATAGATGGATAATCCGGTAAGGTGAATTACCATCAAAAGGAACTACTGATACAATTACCATACAGACGGTGGTTGAGTAGTTCGCGCAAATGACTCAGCATAAACTTTCAAATTGGTTTCAAAACAGTCAAAAGCATGTTTATTGAATAGTAAAAAACATACGATTCGGACAACAACACTTAGTCCGCCATCAATGGCCAGTTTCAGTGTATCTATCAATTGTATAGCGTCACTCAAATATGTGGCGTGTATGCTATAGTCATAATCAATTACGTCAGGAATGAGGTAGATAGGTTCATCACGATGGCATAATTCATGACGGACTAAGTGTTGTTGTACGAATTGCTGGCCTATATTATTTAATACACATGCTGTTGAATATTGTGAAACTAATTTGACTGGGTGCTGTTGCTGCCATAGTTCTTCAAAATATTCCATAGTTTACCTGATCGATCCCAACACGGTGAAGTGGTGGAGCTTAGGTAAAGATGGGCGCGGCATAGCTAAATGGGATTCATCCGTTGAGCGTTCGTGACGAACTCTATCGAATTCATTCATGACGTAGTTGAGTATAACGTCACACCAGGAAGTTTAATATGACGTCATATGATTGATGGATAAACTGGAATCCTCCATACAGGGATCAATGCATAGATATTTTTAAGCATGTAAGACTAGCCCTGTATAATAAATAGTATGTTTAAGGTAGCAACAGCTTCCATTCAAATTAATTTCAAAATATTCACCATCGTATTTGCATGACGGATTTGTAATTGAGATACCTGTGTTTTAAAGACAGGGTGTTACACCAAAATAACGTTTCTAAGATGGCTGAATAGTAAAAGTGATACGGCCACGTTTTTGTTCCCTACCCCTAATCATTAAGTCATTATTTGTTTTGATGGTGACATACTATGCGTTATAAACTGCCATCAGATTTCCGTTAAAATGAGTTATTATCATTCATATTCTCTAATCACATCTGAGAATATACTTTTTCAGAATTTCTTCTACCATCTGAGAGACAGAAATACACCTATCCATCAAAATCGCACACTGGAAACAGATATCGTTTATTCACGCTGCCGGGAGTTACTCTATCAAACTCGCTTCAGTTATTTCAAATAGACTTTACAGCTTTTCATAGTATCAGGACACTTATGGGCAGAATAATTTTGACTGTGGCAATCTTTTGTTGCAAATGGTAAGGTACTACGATCTGATTAATTTTGAGCGTTAGAGCTGAATTCAACAGTTGCCATCTTGCTTTATTGCGATAGTTTCACATGCTCGCTTTGATATCCACATTGCGGGAAAACAATCCAACATCTATCAAGAATTTTCATCGTCACGTTTTCAAAAATATGAGCACTTACATTTTTCTATCACCACCTGCTTAGCACGTTGGCACATACCTTGATCTTGCAACAGTAACTATTTCAATCTGCCATATGTTCTGCATCAATAGATTTGTCAGATACGATTATTGTGATAGTTATTCGTTCTTTCTTGTAGAATTTTAAGTTAGAGTACATTATCGGGCTTCTGGTCAATTAGTTGGTTGAGTACGTCGGCCAGAACGCATATGGTGAGTATACAACATGATGTGTGAATGGCGACGATACAAGCTGATGATGAATGGTGAGGATACAATCTGATGTGTGTATGGTGTGGGTGCAAGCTGATGTGTGGATGTAGAGTATACTACCTGATGTGTGGATGGTGAGTATACAACTTGATGTGTGGATGGTGAGGACACAACCTGATGTGTGGATGGTGATGATACAATCTGATGTGTGGATGTAGAGTATACTACCTGATGTGTGGATGGTGAGGATACAACCTGATGTTCGGGTGGTGAGCATACAACCTGATTTGTGGATGTTGAGGATACAACTAGATATGTGGATGGTGAGGATACAACCTGATGTGTGAATGGCGAGAATACCTGATGTGCAGGTGGTGTGGATACAAGCTGTGTGTGGATTGGGAGGATTCAACCTGATGTGTGGGTGGTGAGGGTACAACCTGATCTGTAGGTGTTGGGGATACAAGCTGTGTGTGTGCGTGCGTGCGTGCGTGCGTGCGTGCGTGCGTGCGTGCGTGCGTGCGTGCGTGCGTGCGTGCGTGCGTGTGTGTGCGTGGCGTCCGTGCGTGCGTGTCTGTGTGCGTGCGTGCGTGTGTGCGTGGTGTGTGTGTGCTACATGATGTGTGCATGGTGAGGATACAAGCAGATGTGTGTGAGGATACAACCTGATTTGTGGATGTTGAAGATGCAACCAGATGTGTAGATGGTGAGGATGCAAACTGATGTGGGTCTGGCGAGAATACCTGATGTGCAGGTGATGAGGATACAACCTGATGTGTGGGTGGTGATGATACAACCTGACGTGTGGATGGGGAGAATACAACCTGATGTGCATGTGGTGAGAATACAACATGAGGTGTGTTTGGTGATGATACAGCATGATGTGTGCATGGTGAGGATACAAGCTGATGTGTGGATGGTGAGGGTACACCTTGAGGTGTGGATGGTGAGGATACACAATGTGCGGGTAGTGAGAATACAACCTGATGTGTGTATGGTGAGAATACAACATAATGTGTGGAGGGTGAGAATACAACATAATGTGTGGAGGGTGAGAATACAACATAATGTGTGAATGGTGAGCATACAACCTGGTGGTGGATGGTGAGGATACATGAGGTGCGGGGAGTAGGAATACAACCTGATGTGGGTGGGTGGTGAGGATACAGCCTGATGTGTGGAATGTGAGGATACAACCTGATGTGTGGGTGGTGAGTAAACAACCTGCTGTGTCTATGCTAAGGATACAAGCTGATGTGTGGATGTAGAGGGTACAACCTGATGTATGGATGGTGAGGATACAACCTGATGTTCGGGTGGTGGGTATACAACCTGATTTGTGGATGTTGAAGATGCAAACTGATGTGTGTATGTGTGGATGGTGAAGATACAAACTGATGTGTGTATGGCGAGAATACCTGATTTGCAGGTGGTGAGGATACAACCTAATATTCGGGTGGCGAGAATACAACCAGGTGTGCAGGTGGTGAGAATACAACCTGATGTGTGGATCGTGATGATACAAACCGATGTGTGGGTGGTGAGCATACAACTTGATGTGTGTAAGATGAGGATACAAGCTGATGAGTGGATGGTGAGGATACAACCTGATGTGTGGATAGTGAGGATACAACCTGATATATGGATGTTGAAGATGCAACGAGATGTGTGGACGGTGAGGATACAAACTGATGTGTGTATGGCGATAATACCTGATGTGCAGGTGGTGAGGATACAACCTGATGTGTGGACGGTGAGGATACAACCTGATTTGTGGATGTTGAGGATACAACTAGATATGTGGATGGGGAGGATACAACCTGATGTGTGAATGGCGAGTCTACCTAATGTGCAGGTGGTGTGGATACAACCTGATGTGTGGATGGTGATGATACAAATTGACCTGTGGATTGTGAGAATACAACCTGATGTGCAGGTGTTGAGAATACAACCTAATGTGTGCTTGGTGAGGGTACAACCTGATGTGTGAATGGTGAGGGTACATGATGTGTAGGTGGTGAGGATACATGATGTGCGGGTGTTGAGAATACAACCTGATGTGTGTGTGTGTGGTGTGTGTGAGGATACAGCCTGATGTGCGGATGGTGAGGATACAAACTGATGTGTGGGTCGTGAGGATACAACCTGATGTGTGTATGGTGAGAATACAACATAATGTGTGAATGGTGAGGATACAAACTGATGTGTGGGTCGTGAGGATACAACCTGATGTGTGTATGGTGAGAATACAACATAATGTGTGAATGGTGAGCATACAACGTGATGTGTGGTTGGTGAGGATGCAACCAGATGTGTGGATGGTGAGGTATCAGGTTGAATTTTGAATCTTGAATTTTGAATTGTATCATGATAGTAGTAGCCATCTCGTAGCTTTCTAGCGCACTGACGACGCACACGCTGGAACCTTTTAGCTAAAAGCGCTCACGGAATGCTCCTTTTGTTTATCACCATTTTTCCACTCTGGGATCGAAGTGCTATCCTGCAATTCCGCATAGGATGAACAACCCAGTTAACTTTCTGCTGCACTATGCGCCAAGACATAAAAGGCATCTAATGAAGCGAGATGCTTTCAGCATATGGTATAGCTAAGCCGCCTGGGTAAGATATTTACTTGAACAATGTACTGTTGAATGTATGTAAGTGTGGCAACCACTCGCCTGTTTCTGAAAGCCAATCTGGTTTTGGGAATGTATTTTGAAGTTAACAACCCATTATATTAGTTTATTAGATATAATCATATAATAATTTAAGACATTCAACAAGCTAGACCGTTCCTCACGCACATCAGGTTGTATCCTCACCATACACACAACAGATTGTATCCTCACCATCCAGACATCAGGCTCTATCCTCACCATCCACACATCAGGTTGTATCCTCATCATCCACACATCAGCTTGTATCCTCACCATACACACATCAGGTTGTGTCCTCATCATCCACGCATCAGGTTGTATTCTCACCATCCACACATCAGGTTGTATCCTCACGACCGACACATCAGTTTGTATCCTCACCATCCACACATCAGGCTGTATCCTCACCAGATATACATCAGGTTGTATTCTCACCACCCGCACTTCATGTAACCTCACCACCCACACATCATGTACCGTAACCATACACACATCAGGGTGTATCCTCACCCACCACACATCATGTTGTATTCTCACCACCTGCACATCAGGTTGTATTCTCACCACCTGCACATCAGGTTGTATTCTCACTATCCACACATCAGGTTGTATCCTCATCATCTACACATCAGGTCGCATCCGCACCACCTGCACATCAGGTATTCTCACCATCCACACATCAGGTTGTATCCTCACCATCCACACATCAGGCTGTATCCTCACCACATATACACCCGGTTGTATTCTCTCCACCCGCACATCATGTAACCTCTCCACCCACACATCAGGGTGCATCCTCACCAACCACACATCAGGTTGTATTCTCACCATCCACACATCAGTTTGTATCCTCACCATCCACACATCAGGTTACATCCGCACCACCTACACATCAGGTATTCTCACCATCCACACATTGCTATAATCCAGACAATAGCCCAGAAAACAAGAGACAGTCGGTCCAAAACTGGCCAAACGTATGTTGTAATATTTGGCTATCTAGTTTGGTCAGTCATTCTGCCCATCGGTCTAATGTTGGCTCTACATTTTGGGTGCCACGCAATGACCCAACGTTGGCCCAATACCCATCATATACCATTGGCCCAACTTCTACAGTCTACTCATCGTTCTAACATTGGGCCAACCCATTTTACACATATTGGTGAACTATGTTACAGGTGCAGCCTATTTAAGTAAAATACACATTTAATGAAATGTGCCAAATCTGTTTCCCAGGTACCATGGTGAATCAAACGTTTGAACAGCTTTTGATAATAATACATTTTTATGATAAATTTCCTATATTCATAGAAGCGTGCCAATTTTTTACGTTGATTTGTCACAAGACATCGCAATTATATTTCAGCATAGAACTATTTAGAAGTAATATACTATTTAGACCACTTAGATGCTTTCAGATATAAAACTGGTTACTAAACAATAAGCCCACTTGCTATATCCGTAACACAAACGGAATTTAGGCTATTAACTAATGTGAGATCAAGTTACAGAGTTACACCCCTTGATAAGTGAATATTTATTGTTAAAAAGACTGAGATCGTGCAGCCTACTTATAAAATGTACTGGCTTATTGCTCTTAGAAGGCACATAGTAGGATATAGGTTGCCTGGTATGCCAATGCTGGACGAACACATGCATATAATATTTATAATATACATTGACTATAACTAGTTAGGCCAACGTTTCCCAACAACTGTAACCGAACTGTACTTTTGCCACTGCTATGCTAGCGTTGGCCTAATGCCTGTGTATATCATAATTAAATAGTGGGTATAAGGTGTTTAGCATGCGTCGGTCCAACAACTGTAACCCAGCTGTAATATGTCCATCCTTTTATAACTGTTGCTCCACCCCATGTATATAACCTTTATCGTATCCATTGGCTATAAGTTGTTGGACTAACATTTGTCCAAAATCTGTAACCCAACTGCAATTATGGCACTGTTAGCCCCACGTTCGCCCAACCACTGCAAACAACGATTGTGCCATCAATTGCCAATGTTGGTCGAGTACCAAGTAACCAACGATGCCAATGCGAACCAATCACAAACGTGGGCCCTAGTTAGCAATGTCATCTGGGATTTTATGGCATGCATGAATGCAAGACAAAACAAGACAGAAATAATAACAATACTAATACTAGTGGGAGGGGAGGAATAGCAACTCATCATTGACTGCTAAAATGTTTGGTGGCCACACGGTTTCCTCGAATGTCAGAGGTGTGGTGCCATTTGATAGCTATTAGAGACATTGATTGCTAATTGAAAGCTTTTAGTGGAATGTGACTTGTTGCTGAGTTTAATGGACAACACGTGAGAATACACCCATTTTTATGCTTAACAATAGAGGATGTTATCCTGTCTCTCTGACGACATACCATTAATTCTGTAAAACCATAAGTGTTTGTTAATCGAGGAGTCCGATCTGTCACTTAGGTATCTGATGTCATAATGAAATACGGCACTCGCTAGTTGACGTCACAATAAAATGACGTTGGTCCACCATACAAGGGGGAAATGCTTAAGAGATAGCATCTGAATTGTATGTCTTTGGAGAAATTACATTTTTAAAAACACTAAGTTGAATATTTTGAAATCAATTTAACCGGGAATTGTTGCTGCCATAGCTAAGCTTTGCGTTTTGCTATAGATGGGGGTGGGTGTGGTTTTAGGGGTGTGGCTACACAGTAATCCTATCTTACGCCATGGACAGCGGAGCTCTTAAATAATGGAGATAATTGGTGAACATTTCAGAAAATAACGAAATTAGTTACATTTGTACACATCTACGTTTACCAACACTAGTGCTCCCATGATAATCAGCAATGTTTGAACGTAGAATAGAATATATTGCATCTGTTATGACACTTCGAAGGAAATAATATGTTAGTTCCTTTCAATACGCAAGTCATTAAGTTCACGATTTTTCATGATGGATCACGTATAAGTGTTGTCTGTCGATTTCAAATTATGATATGACTCGCAGTAATACATTTGCCCCTACCCCACCACCCTTCACACGTCATCTCTCTCGCGCGCGCACTCTGCCCTCCCGCATCTCACCCCCGTATCTCTCTCTCTCTCTCTCTCTCTCTCTCTCTCTCTCTCTCTCTCTTTCTCTCTCTCTCATGGCCTTTTTCGCGATGATGATAATCTGACAATTTTAACATATTTTAGCAAGCTGACACATATGTTGTCTCTACTCCGGGACGTTATGTAGATTCTAATAGCTTTGAATTTCCCTCTCAGATGACATTTTAATCTATTAGCGTACACACACAGGTGCTAGAATTCAATTAGTACCATTGTTCGTTCAGTCACCTGGCGGTCATCTTGGATTTCAAGATGGCTGCCATTTTGGTGTTAGCTTGATTACTATTTCTAAAAGTAAATGAGGTATGGATATCATTCAAGTGGCATTACCTACATGTATTGCACTCATTGAATTTAATAGTGCCATTATTAGCTTGGTATCCTAGGCAGCCATCATCGATTTTCTTCGGACTCTAATTTGGTCAATATCTCTACTGCGCTATGCACATAATTCACTTGCCTATACCCATATTTATGCAGGAAAACAATCAGAAGATACCATCATGAGGTTGATATTTCAGGCGGATATGTTAAATCTCAAGATGGTCGGTATTCAAACGCGGTGTTCGTCAATAGTTCAATAGATTACTATTGAGTTGATTCCAGCTGTAACACCAATATACCAGGGTAAAGGAATCAGATAATAGAATTACTAATTTGATATTTCTAAATACAACATGATCACAAATCATAGAGTACATTTGTCAATATCTTAATCAAATTATTTAATTTAATATGATATAGGATTTTAGGATCATACAGGACTGTCTGATGTTCAGATTTAAATGACCACAGTGTCTTTCACTGTTTCCTTGTTGCAAGTTGCAACAGTTCTCGTCGCAGTTCTGTAGATTCCTTTACATGTAGGTGCACACTTGTATAGCAATAGCGTACCTCGCATGTGTATTTAAAACATTTAACGTGGTCCATCCAAGCTATACGCGTAAAGACGCATACACTATAGATGACTTGAAGCCAAGGGCCAGCTGTAGAAACAACATGTTGACAGTTTGTTTCATAGTAAGCTTCGAGCATGCTCTTCACCTAGGCGTAGCAAGATCCTGCGCTGTGACTCTTGCGTTGAGATTGTCTTTGCATCGGCCATCATACAGAGAAATTCTTCAGAAATGCAATCATATTTGGTGACAGTGATCCCTGTTAACTACCTTGTAATATCTGTGGATGCCACTTTAGTTAAATCTATTAAGGACTACATTACATAACAGTGATGCCTAACAGTTTCAAGCCCAATGTGTCGCTCGACAATATATGTTAGTGAAAGTGCACATAACCCAACATATATCTAATTTCTCAAGAAATTACTGAACTTATTGATAAATGAGAAGTTTAAGAACATCAACCGTAACCATGGCATTATTTATTGTTACCAAACCGTTAATAAATATGCTGAAATACATTTACCCTCACATCGCCATACCTATTGCTTATTTGAGCGAGCAATACTGTATTTCAGATCATCTCAAGTTCCACATGTTGTAAGTAGTAAGACGCGTAGTCTGATGTCGGCAGTCACTAAATACAACGAAATTCTCCAATCATGTGGTATCGTCATCAGACATTCCTTTACAACAATTTCACACTCTTATAGTTGGCGTCTCCTTAATTGTATGTTTATCGTGCAAATACCATGGGTCCGGGTGAGTGATGATACAGTTTGTCAAAGTTGGTGTATATTCGTTAATAAATAACAGAACCACAATTCATGAATCTATTTCCTCACTTAATCATATGATGTCATAATCAACTATGCGACGTGTATGCTGATGTAATCATGACGTCATGACTGATTAGAGTATGCCCGTCTTTAACGCTTAATAGTCCGACAAGTTGTAAGAAGTGTATGTTTTTGCTATTTAAGAAACATGCTGTTGAATATTTTGAAACTAATTTGACTGGGCGCTGTTGCCGCCATAGGCAGCAACAGCACCCAGTCAAATGAGTTTCAAAATAGTCAACATCTTACCTGTATAGTTCTCTGGAAATTGATAGTCAACAAGTTCAGAGATCGATCGATCTCAACACGAGCGAGGTGGGGGTGGAACTTAGATAGAGATGGGCAGGGCACAGCTAAAACTGAAAAGGTACATTATCCGACTGATAATATCAAGTACAGAGACGTGGAACCTGTCTATAGCGGACCTTTACTTTATGTGGCCATAAAATGATAAGCATAAGACCACACATCCTAAATAATCATGAGCTTGTGGGCACAAAATCCATTTCCGATATGAAACTTACTTGTATTAATCGATAACCTGTCGTTTGTGCCCACTTTTATTGGCCATTAGGTACACGAAATAGACAGGTCAAACTGTACTACACAGCTAACTGAAATAAATTCTGAGTTTCTTAAAATCAAGTCAGAAAAAATGGCAGCAACTTTTTTCTACATTTGGAATGGACCGCTCAAACGCATCCAAGCTGATGCCTGCTTGTAACACGCAATGCCCATGGAATTACATCTTCTCTCCCATGCCGCCTATCTCTTTTCCCCCTTTCCATGCCTGCGTCGGCTGGAGACACATAATCTATATCTTTTATTGACAAACATACCATCCTCTTCCGAATCCTAAACACGGGATCCCACCCCCACATACACACGCACGCACACACGCACGCACGCACGCACGCACGCACGCACGCACGCACGCACGCACATACACCCGTCCTAGTTGCCTGATAATTCTCTAAAATCTCATTACCTAGCACATCATATATCCATCACCTTGTCTCACTAAATCAGTCATCTTCCTCCAAACATGTTCAATAATCGACTGTTCAAAGCCAATTTGCCTTGCATTCATACCGATATCATCGAGTTTTTGTTCGTCTTTCATGGAGGTTCGTTTATCTGTGCCCTGCCCATTGTCCACCACAGCCCGTATTAATGTCACCACCTTGACAAATTAATATTAGAATGTGTATTACATATTTGACACGGTCTCACACATTCCACGAGACCAGATGTGTTAGTCCCTGTTATTTGTTTCTAGGATACGGTCAAAACCAATGACCAGTGTATATAGAATGAAATGAAAAAGTGTATTGCCGATATGCCTCGATATGAAACAGAAGATGGCGGGCCATTAGTGGTTAAGAGGAGCCAGCGTCCACCGGGTGTCTATCAGATTAGTGGGTAAGAGGAGGAAGCCGCCGTCGTGTGCCTTTCAGATGGCAGATCATTTGTGGGTAAGAGAAGGAAGCCTCCGTCGTGTGCCCATCAGATGGCGGATCATTTGTGGGTAAGAGGAGGAAGCAGTCATCTGGTGTCTATCAGATGGTTGCCGTATGGCAACTCAATGGTAGGATCCGGCCACCTGTTAGCTGGCGTAGCAATCAAAATAATAAATAACTTCGTCACGAAAATAGAATATCCATCACGAGTATACGAATCGTATGCCATTGATGACATATATTGAAATACATATACTGAATATACTGAAACTAATTTTACTGCGAGCTGTTGCTATTATGGACAGAGGCAACTCTCAGTCAAATCAGTTTCAAAGATTTTCAACAGCTTACCTTTATAATTTAAAATTAGATTCAGTTTTCAAAGTATAAAAATAATTCAAACACACGTAATAGTCCTGGAGCCAGGCGCATCAAAACTAATTTTCGTGCAACACCCACTACACATTTGGTTTGTCACACGAGGCTGTTTGGAGGTGTCTCTGGATCATTTCTAGCCCTGATGTACAGTTGATCTCTGGCAGCAACAATGTATGAAAGTAAACTTTCAATTTGGGGGTTGGGGTGGGGGTGGTGGCCGCTGAGGTGCAAATCCCGAAAAATGTGCTCATTTCATTTCTTTGCTCCTAAAGTCAAGATCCCCAAAACAAATGTTCTAAACATGTTGATATAAGATAAGTCTTTGTATTGCTGCTTCAATGGTTCACGTTTCCGAATGCGAATTTCATAAAGAAAATACACAAAATTCCATGAAAATTGCCATGATTGCTTTTACTTTTGGCTGTAATCCTTCAAATCGTGTATTTCAATGAACTGTTAGTTGACTAATGCAGTTAGACTGTTTGTTCCATCTAGTTACTTTATAGAAATACAAACAATTTTAACATTCCTTTATTAAAGCAAGAGATATTGGCATTTTCCTACCCCGATGCCTTTGCCACAGGACGCATAAAAACCGGTCATTGGGGGAAAATGCCTAATTTGTCAAACAAACGCAGATTCAGATCTGAGGAGAGCCGGCCAATTGCCGGGAATTGCAAAGTTCGTATCAGCTGCAAAATACAGACATCATTAAACCTACCAACGCCTTGAGATTGTTATTAATAAGTTGCATACCATTGACATTGTTTGACATCGTGCATGCTACCAGTCGTACACAAGCTCACATAACCTCAAACACGTTCACAGGAGACCAGATGATTCCTGCTGCTCCCTGGATGTTGATATAAGCACTACTAAACTGGGACGTTCATCACCTGCTATTGGCTTATCGCTATGTCTCTTCTGCCACATGAAATACAACAGAAAAAGCAAGACACTGATCAACATTTCAATCTTCGATGCTTGTACAGCAATACAACAGCGCATGCAAAGGGGGGATGAAGAGATGCTAGCAAAAATAAATGGTATTGGCCTTATATCTGGTGAGGCCAAATATCACAACCCATGCACAGCTCAGTGCATAAGCAAATCAAACCTCAAGTACAGTGCATCCAAGGAAGAGAAGCTAATAGAAGATATCTATTCAGATACCTTTGCAGACCTCATTTGCTCAGTTGAGATGTGAATCCAGCGAGGCGAAGCTTATGAGCTTACGTGCCTTCTCTCAAAGTACCAGACCATTTTGATGGGCAGAGGTATCTCTACAGCAGCGAGTTATACACGTCAGCGTCTGAAACTAAAGCTCCAGTGTCATTACAAGGACATGGTTGTATTTCATCAACAACATGATCAAAGCAAATCTCAACTGATGTACTCCAGCAAAATCCCACTGCAGGATGTTATGAATGCTGCCTATATGAGAAAGAAAGAAACCGCAATTACTGGCATGGCATATGGTCCCGGAGGGGATACAGACGCCGAACCAATGCACACCAATTATCGTGCTGCTTAGATCATGAGGTCGGAATTGCAGGAGTGTGTGGGTATTGACTTTCAGCCATAGAGCCGTCATGATCTTAATTTGAGCAGACCAAAGGATCTACTACCTGAAAGACTATACAAGGTGACAGGCCCAACTCTGCACACAAATGACAACCAAAATGCAGCAGATGAACGACATGTAATCATGCTTGACCAAGACATTGTGCACTGTGGTTCAAATGGACGCGTGAAACACCCACGCATGTCGGTTTAGCGATGTCAGTGCGTCACTTAACTGGATCGAAACAGGTCGTTAACATATTGAACCGCATGAGCCACTGTTCATCCTATGAAGAGGTAGAAGCAGTCGATACCAGCCTGGCTATGGAAGTTGTTGTAAAGACCAAGCTGATGGACATTGCTATTCCATCCAACATCTGGCCGGGTGTATTCATACACGAAGCAGCAGACAGCAATGACATCAATGGCGAAACATTAGATGGCAAGCACATTACACATGCAACAGCTCTTGCATTGTATCAGCAGGGACAGTTTGGTCCACATCCACTGAAGAATACATATGCAGATCACTTAAGAAAATGGCGCACATTGGATACTCCGGCAGCCTGGCAAGACATACTGGAATCCAATACCTAGGGAAAGAAACCAGCAGTCACACAGTTCCTCAATACAGTCACGCAACAGTGGCACATCAGTAACAGTTCACTTGAAAATAGTGTCAGCAGAATGGACATAGCATGGGCACGTGTCCGTATATTGCCAACCAAACTGTTCGAAATTGAGCTCTGCCCTTTGGACGCTGATCAGCAAACAACCTCAAGCTGGAGTGGGTTCAACACAATGGTATCATGTGTGTCACCATCCATCTCTGAAGTTGGTTACTGTCCAATGATAAATAGTTCACCGACTGAGTCTAGTACCGCGTATACAATGATAAAGCAGGTGCGGAAAATGATGTCAAGCCGTGACCAACACAACAGTCTCATCACTTTCGACTTGGCAATCTACTTGAAGGCTAAGGAAATACAGTGGCGCGACCACAAGGAATTTGATGACATTGTGATCAGAATGGATGGGTTCAATATCGCACCCAACTACCTGGAAGTGATTGGCAAAATGCTTGAAGAGTTAGGACTGCCATATCTTCTTGTTGAAGCAGTACTCTATGGCGTCAATACTGCAACATACCTACTGAAATGAAAAGCCTACAACCGTGGAGTCAGATGTCATAAGCTTGTCATGGAAACCTAGTTGCGCTTATAATGGAAGGAGCACTGCAAGTGGTTATCCTGAAGACATGAAAATACTGGCGTGGACGAAGAGCGTAGCACTGCACGTATCCATGCTTGCAAAGATGCAGTAAATCAGAAAGCAGATGACCAGCACACGTTACCAGACTGTCTGTGATGACATGGAAGATGTTAAAAACTTGATGTCCAGCTTCAGGACAGCAGGGACGACAGCATCACAACTCTTCACCTTCTGGGATATATACATTAAGATGGTACAGGTGTTGCTGGAACTCATTTGTGCCGAGCGAGATGGGTGCTGGAAGTTACACAAAGGGTGGGTATCACCCAAAAGCAAAAGGCTCTAGACAGATAGTTCTTGACAAGCCATGAGCGAGCAGCAATTACTTCTTCTACAAAGTACATGTGTACTGTACAAGACAATCAACTTGTCAGAACACTCAAGGATACCGGTGCAGCGAGGCAAATGAGAGATGAAGGTGATGCCCAGAGGGAGATGTCTGCATTGAGTTCAGGTGTTGCAAAAGATTCTTTCGACATTGATACCCTCAAAGAGGAGTACCAGCCCATTATCAACATTGGATGTGGTGTGATGCTGCCACAACCAGTCGCGGCATGCTTCCTGGAAGCAAAAGAAACGCGTCGGGAACAAATGAATGAGTTTGTTATGAAACACCTCTTCAGCAATGAGAACTAGTTCGGGGAAACCTTATCACACATGAATATTAAGACGTTTGCATCAATGGTAAGGTATGGAAGAAGATGCTGAAAGCAGTCAAAGATAAGGTAGCTGCTGTTATTAGTGATGATGGAGAAATTTTTGGCAGATTACTGATTGTTGCTAGATCCAGAGATGTGAATATGAAGAAAGTTCATGCACATGAGCTATCAGCTGTGCCTTGTGCACTAGCACATTATGATGGTAGCTTGCGTAACAATGTGAAGGGCTATCTACTAGCGGAGATGGAAAAGGATTTCGAAGTATTGTCAAAACTCCCCATTAATGAAGAGCCACCACCCACTGCAAATATCATAGATGCAATGCTATGGTCCATAATATCAGATCTGGCGGCGCCAAGACATTTGGACAAGCGGAAAAGTATTATGATATTATATCGGCACCATTGGTGAGAATGGCTGCAACCGAATTGACATGATTTCTATCGCTATGACCAACCTAACACCATAAAAGGCAGGAGAACATATGCGACCGGGGCTATCTACAGCATTTGAAATTAAGATCTTGGTACCCACTACACCCGTACCCAAACAATGGGACAAGTACATACAAAATCCCAACAACAAGGCGAATCTCTGCGCCTTCCTCTCTGAACGGTGCTGTCAAACTTCACCAGATAAACTGGCTCTCGGTGACCAGATGGTCCTCGGTGGAGGTTTCAAGGATGGAAAGGAATGCAGGTTGATAATACGAGGACATGGCTCAAAACTCTCATCACTTGAGTCTGACCATGAAGAAGACGATACAAGGCTTATACTGTATGTGCACAATGCTTCATATGATCAGCAACAGGGTATTGTGCAGTCACCAGACACAGACGTCGCTGTCATATGCGTACAGCTGTACAACACAATGACGTGCCAGAAACTTTGGTTTCGTACATGAGTAACTATCAGTCATATATCTGGAAGAAGTCACTGCTCGCCAAACAAGCTCTACCAAACCCAGATGGTAATGGCTGGAACACTGAGGATGGATCTCTCCATCCCACCATAATGTCCAAGGACCCAGCTCCTGTTGGACTGGTTAACCTGACTGTGTGCAGGTGTAAGGCGTCTGTATGCCAACGCAGGAACGTGTGCGCCTGTCAGCGCAATGGGATGTCATGCACAGACTCCTGTATTTGCATGATGGCTGAACAGTGTAAAGATCCAAATAATGTTTTCGCATGTGACACGGATGACGATGACAATGATGTTAATGGAGAATATTAAAGACACAATGATGAGTTTGTAATATTTTGATTTGAACTGACCAATCATCTTGAAGGTCAGCAAAAACTTGTTTTAGTATTGATTTTTAATCTAGACATTGTAAAACATTGAAAACAATAACCTTTGATGCTAATATCAAGTTCATGAGTATAATTGTAATATACAGGTAGATATGGCCATCTAGGATGCTTTTCATGTGATTATGGGGATGGTTTTTTGCCAATAACTTACCGAATATTTCAACGGATGTCAACACTTTTTTGTTTTTATGAACAGTAGACAAATGGAATTAACTGCTTTATCAGCTTTGACACACTGGATGTTCTTTCGGATTGACTATTGAAGAATTATATTAGAAAATTAAAATATAACGATTCTTTTCATGGAATTTTGTCTGTTTTTTTTAACAATACACGTCATTATTTTCTGGAAAACGTGGACTATTGAAGCAAGAATACTAACGCCTATCGCATATCAACATGCTAGGAACATTTATATGACGAATTTAGGCTGTAGGAGAAGAGAAAGAAAAATACTGATTTTTTCCAGATTACGCATCGACCGCCATCCCCACCCATAGAAACTTGACTGCTATATATTGTTGCTGCCAGAATTTAACTGTACATCAGGGCTAAACTTGTTCCTGAGACATCACAAAAACAGCCTAAAGTGACAAACCAAATGTGTAGTGGGTGTTGCATGAAACACATTTTCTAGGCCTCTTTTGAAAATTGGCTCCCCGACTACAAAATGTGAATGTATGTTAATTAGCAATGGATAGGTTTATTGCATTATGGGACTAAGTGCCTCTAGCGCCGACTATTATAGCGTCATTAACTGGGTGTTTAAAACAGTTTAGTTCTATTTGGCATATCATCGCCTAGCCAATTTATTTCTATGTCTCACATCAAATACCTCTTGCCAAGCCAAATCGCCTAAGCACAATGTAATCAAGGTTACATAACATTATCGTGGGCTATGGATTACGTTGACAACCATTATGATGTTATGTCATAGACATTGATGGAATAAATAACACTCATCTAAAGAGACATTCAACACCAATAAATATAAACATAGTACAGTAGAATGACTCAATTGTGCACAGCAGTGGCAATAATCCTGAGAATTATTTTGCCAATGGTTATAAACATTGTGGACGTATCTTGCCATATTAAGTACCGTACATGTCTTCCAATTTACTTCATAATTTTACAGCACTGTTTATTCATGCCATACCTTTATCCACTCTGTCAAGCGAGACGTTAAACGGTGATAAATATACGATGATCAGTAGGCAGAACAAACACCTAATCAGAGATATTCGTTTAGATGCACAAGCTACCGTTAGAAGATAAACTGAATAACATAAACCATGCAACTGTGGACATTTCTTAAAACAATGTTATGTAATTCTGTATTACTATGACATATAAATCAGATATTAACAGCGTGATAACGATCCATGTATGTCATTACATGCTCAGTAATAACTCAACCTGTTTCCAAACCAGAAACAGAAAAATGCGAGTAAGTACAACTTTGAACACGATGCAAAATAAGAAAATCAGTGCTGTTGTTTATGTTAGATTTAATTGGATTGGAAGACATACCTTAGGCAACAATGTCCTCTAATCAAATAACGACCAACATATTCAACGTTTTATTTTGTTTTTGGAAACATGCTAAGTTATTGCTGAACTGCACAGTTTGGTACCTTGATAGAACATTGATGCTAATAAAATTAGTTAAAGGTGATAATACCTTTTACAATAACACTGATTATGTTTCTACACGCTTTGTACAAATATAAATTGCTTGATGTCTATTGAAAGCTACATTCAAGGAATTATCTCCCCACAATCTCAAAATTCATTTAAGCCTTTAAAGGCGAATCTGAACACAGCCGATCGTTGTAATGGTCTTGTGGAATACCCATTTACAGGTTAAGGGAAGAGTATTTTTGAAATTTTACCACTGAATGACATGCGCGATAATCGTGCCAGTCATTCCAGTGGTACATTATAAAACTAGTCTTCTCTTAGCATTGCACATCGACATCCAATTGGCACATATTTCGATTTTCTTAACCAAGGTTATTCATTAAAGGGCTACAGGTCTGGTTTCTGCACCATAGCGTTATGTGGCCTGTATGGATTGACAGGTTTGATTGATTTAAATGACAATGGTACATGGATAAATTGTCTTTGATTATGTTTTATTGATGGGGTAGGTTGTGATCCAGGTTCGAGAGATGTTCTCCAAAATCTGCACTCAGATCTAGTTTATATTGCGTCACAGCTCGAGTCACGGTTAATGGTATATTCTAGAATACTGTGACTTCTATTGGAATATAGCGGCAGCGAATAGTGGACCCTTGCTGTAGCTACACTTCTCCATTGGCCCTTTTGTTAGAGATGTTCCTATTAACTAATTTACTCTATCACTGCATTAGACGACAAATCCTTTCTGAAATAGCGAATATGTTGAATATTTTGAAACGAATATAATTACGTGATGTTATTGTCTATGCCACCAACTGATGCAGTCAAATTGGTTTCGAATGTTCAACGACTTCTCTACATAGATGTCTTGAAATAAAGAAATTAGCTTTTCAAGGGCTATGGGGGTAATTCACATTTCCAGAGTACCAACCCATCATATGACGTCACAATGAACTGCGCGATGTGTAGAATGACATCATAATGATTGACGTCATGAATGATGTCGATAAGTACGTCACGAGGGCATATTTGAAGACGGTCTATGCGTTGTTGTACACATTGTTTGCTTTTACTATTTAATAAATATTTTGTTGACTATTTTGAAACTAATTTGAGTGGGCGCTGTAGCTGCCATGGGCTGTTATTGTCTATGGCACCAACTGATGCAGTCAAATTAGTTACAAAATATTCAACAGCTTCCCTGTATAGTTTTCAGGAAATTGATAGCTAGGGCATTTAGGTATCAACCAATACCAACACGGCGAGGTGTGGGTGGAGCTTAGCTAGTGATGGGCGGGGCATAGCTAAAATGGAAAGGTCCATTATCTCCATAGAGCAGTCACGACACAGGCATGCAATAATACTCGCAAAGCACGTTAGTGATTGCGTGTTTTACAGAGGTAAGGTAAGGTATATACCCAGTTGCTGTATTTCTGGCCACTACCTGTATTTTAAGTGAATTACGGCGTTATCAGTGCCATTGTTAAAAGCACATTGAGGCTTTTCGACCACATCTTAGAAACAGAAAGAGTGCTACATATAACCACGCGAATAACAGACCTGCCATTTGAGGTATGCCCTCCATTTCCTAAATCTACACGGTTGTTCATTTTTTCTAAAATTGTGAGCTGGTAGCAAATGAAGGTTGTCCATGTAATACATCGAGCATTGCATGGCATCAGGTGCTGAAGTTTATGTCGATGGACGCTGACTCGCAACATATCATGAAATACAATTAAAATTCATAAAATGTCGTTATGTGCTAGACGACTGCGAGGGAGGGAGGGAGGGAGGAAGGGAGGGGGAGGGAGGGAGTTAGGGAGGGAGGGTGGGAGGGATTGAGGGATGGAGGGAGAGAGGGATGGAGGGAGGAAGAGAGAGGGAGGGAGGTAGGGAGGGAGAGAGAGAGAGAGAGGGGGAGAGAGAGAGGGAGAAAGAACTCGAGAGAGGGAGAGAGAAGATCGGTGGGGTGGGGGATGGATGGATTTAGAAACGAATTACATGAATAAATAACAACCGACAGACCAAGTGACCAACCAGCCTATAAACCTAGAGACCAACCAAATGACAGACTAACCAACTGACCAACCAACTGACTGCTTGAGAAAACTGGCTCTCCAACCGACTGACTGACCAACTGGTCAGTTGACTGACTGACGGACCGAGAGACTGACAAACTGGCTAATTGACTGAACGACCAACCAACCGACTGACTGCCTAACAGGCTGATATGCTGGCAGACAGACATACTGACAGCCTGACAGACTGACCGACATACTGACTTACTGATCCTCCGACCGACCGAGTATCTGGCGGACGGACCGACCGACCAACTGATCGACCGACCGACCGACCTACTGACAGACCGACTGACGGACAAACAGACAAACAGAGAGGCAGGCAGGTAGGCAGACCTTTACGATCTGTGATAATGTATATACTGCCGATATAATAACAAGGATGAGAAATAATTAACATATATTTTGTCATTTCATCGCGCAAGAAAGAAGACAAACAAAAGTTCTAAATTTTGGTAACATCAGCCATGGTAATTGGATGATGCAAGGATGAGATATTAATTGATCACAGAAAACACGGGTGAACTTGTACACAATGGACACAATGTTGAATGCAGGGGCCAACGTCAAACCTTAAATAAAAGCATGCATACTTCTCATTCATTACTCAAATTGGCCGTCCTGTTTAATGTTATTACATACACACAACAACTAATCGTTGAGGTACCTGTCAGCCATTTTTACATTAAATAATACATATGCTGAAATATTGACATTTGTAGAAATTCTCTAAACGACTAATATATAAGTATCACAAGAAACACTGGTGTTAACACATCTTGTGTCAACAGCGCCTCCAAGCTCACAACATACTACTCGATATGTAAATTCAACATTTTGATGGTCAATATTTTTCAAGATATTTTAATTTTAGAAGGCTATTTTTGTAAATGTACCCTTGAATTTGTTTTTGCCGGCTTGACCATTAACGGGATAATGTTAACGAAAATTACAGTTTTTACTTAGCTAGTGTCTATCTGCAGGACGAGCCAGTCATTTTAGTGGTAAATATTAAAAAATACTCTTCTCTAGGCTTTTCAAATAGCCATGTCTGAACGCTGAAGACCAATGCAAAGGCTTATTGTTGTCAGGTTAACCAGTACAGGGTTAGTTTGACAGAAGAGGGATTAATATTGCTAGCCGTTTTGCTTAAGGGTGATATTTCGAAGGAGCAACAGAATTTATGCAATCCCATTTAAAATCGAAACATCGGTTAGCTTTCAAAATACACGGCCATCAGGAAGTGGGCGTATTGCAGTTTGCAAACGGCTATTATAGCTCATATCCATCAATACCCAGCGCATCGTCCTATCGCACGGTCCCGTCCTCCCACTAACGCTCTCGTATCGAGTCGCGGAGCGATGTGAGTGGGCGTTAGTACGAGGTATCCAGATTGAGTAGGAACATTACCTATGTTAATAGCGGCAGTATGTTTGTCTGGCTGGCTTAGGACTACGGCATCATTATGTAGACCGGATCACAAATATCACTTAATCATGATGAAGTATGACGATGTAGTTTACATTACGTCAGGTTTGATGACTATTTATTTGCTATTAGAAATTTCTTTATGCTAACTAAATAATAATTAGGAGTTGTTATTCGGGGATTTATATACAAATCAGTTATCATATAAAACATTATAGCGACAATGCCAACACACATTTTCTGAGTGGATACTAGATGTATGTTTGTCTGGCTGGCTGACGAACATGACATCAATAGTATAGACTGGATGTTAATAACGATGCATTATAGACTGTATCAAAAGGTCATGGCAATGTATCTGATAGTAGACATGTCTTTATCCTAACTTAATTATAACAAGTTGCTCGCTTTATTTACAAATCAGTTATGATATATACAGTTATAGTCCCGACGCTAGCGATACAGATCCAGTTTGATTAGAACAAATGGTCAGGCACAACCTGTCTTAGCTGATTTCACAAGTATACGGAACAGTGATGGTTAAGCGGCAATTATACTAGAATGTGTTGATGGGTCTCTTCGGAAGCATATTCACGTGGACTACCATTATTCGACCACAGACCGGGGTTGGGGATGACAGTGGGCTATGGGAGGGCTGGAAACTATTGTTATTCAGGCAACGCATGTTGTTGAATATGTGTAGGTGTTGCAGTCTTGCAAAACAGACAACATAATGCTTAATAAATTGTAAATTCATCAAAATGATACAATTTGAACGGTTTCGTGATGTACCGCTCCATTTCGTGACGGACATTTTAATTGTGACGTCCGCTAAAAATTGACGTATTTGATTATGATGTCATCTACCTAAGTAGCAGATTCACTAATTGGATGCTTAATGAGGAGTCTACTTAAATTACAAGTTTTCCACTGTTTTCGTGACATTGCCGTATGTTGGCATGGACAAGTAGTCAAACTCACAACCGCAGACAGTCTGGCGATGTTGCCCGTTGGGGTTTCGGCTCCCTGTCAATATTAAGAATTCTATAGTTCTATAAAATGTTAATTATGGCAACACTATGTGACCTGTATAAACCACTTGTCAATCACTCCGACGATCGTTGCCGGTCAAGAGACCCCGGTGTATCAATACAGTATGAATGCGCGTGCGTACGTGTGTCCATAAGCGATTGGCCAGCACATCATCCGTCTGTCATCGTTATCTATTCAAACGCTACATTGTGTAATTAAATAAATCCCTCAATGACAGTTTCTCGGACGTCATTAATCGCCTGATGATAAAATGAAGGCAATTTGATTCAGATTTACTCACCAATAGACAAGATGTATTCGCCAATAATAATGTGAGCAAATAGAATAATTGGATGCTTTGGCAGACATATTATGCTTGAGGAATGACGGATGACATATATACAGATGTAATTATGATTGTATATAGCAGGCCTATGTCTGGCAGCTCTGACTCTGGCTTAAATATCGCTTATATCTGCGGTATAATACGAGGGTTAATTCATGCGTAACGGGTACATTCACTTGACGACTCATGTACCCGTTCACGAAAGATGCTGAAAGCCATTTCACCAGAAATTGTCTCAACTTATCTAATGGAATATGTATTACACCATAGTGAATTGGATTGAATCTGATTTGTTTAACACATTTTATTGTAACATTTGTACAATTGGATTGGGCACACGTTCTGACAACTTATTCTTTCCTGCTCCCTAAAGAATTGTTAGACGCAGCATATAATTACAGCTATATAGACAATTTAAATTTATATTTACATAGGTCAGAGTGAGAGAGTGAGTGAGTGAGAGAGAGAGAGAGAGAGAGAGAGAGAGAGAGAGAGAGCGCTTTAATTTACTACACCGGTTATCATACTCGTCACACGCATGTCAGCGCGATACGTAGCCAAACCTGCCTACAGCGATCGCCAACCCGTGCTGTCGTAAGATGGCGACCCTCAAGGAACCGCCGCATTCTGTCCGCAAAGGATAATTTCCACTTGAAATAAAATACATTAGGTAAGCATATGTTTTAGTTGTCTTATCTTGGTGGCCCACGTGGTGGTCGCTATCAGCAGGTGTGACCGCGCAAACATATCAACATGGTCACCATACATACTCAAATGCACAATATTAACATTTGACCGGTTTATTGATAGACAGATTATACCAAGAACTTTCAATAATGGTAAAACCTATTTGTTTTTCTTATAAGTTATGTACATTTCTTAGTAAATCTTCATTAATTTCAGTAGAAAAAGTATTACCTACATGTAAGAAAATGTCCATGGAAATATCTGGGGTAATCGGATATGATCTGTATGACTGAAAGCGTGAACATATGCCATTCTGTCGGTCTATATAGTATACTAGTGTGTATTATACAAGCCAGCTTATTACGCATTACGTAATATACAAGAAAAAAATTATACATCTTTGTATCTGCCATTAGTGTAATACGCGCTAGTATTTGTGAATGATGACCTGCCTAGAAGTCACGTCTCCCAGCATGCTTAGCAGTGATTCTGTACGCTACTTTACCTTGTTATTGATGCAATGCTGTGGAATGTTCTATTCATCATGACATATGATGATAAATCCCAATGGAGGACTCTGTGATTTCAATCGACCAATCAACACACTGTGGTAATCTTGTAATCATAACTCATTATAGTTAAAGTTATTGCCATTGTCACTATATTACATTGCTCGTTGGCCAGAATGCTAAATAGTGCTGCGTTACTGTGATAAACAGAAAATACTGCAAAATGCTAAGAATTTGACAAGAATTCACCTTTCCAATATATCCATCTATCAGCTGACGTCTTATGACGTCATAATCAGCTAAGCGGGGTGCAGGGTGACGTCATAATCATTACGTCATAATTGCTTCTCTTTGACTCTTAATAGTCCTACACGTTGTACGAATTGTATGTCTCTTTTTATTTAATAAACATGCAGTTGAATATTTTGAATATTTTGAAATTAATTCGACCGGACGCTGTTGCTGCCATAGGCCAGTCAAAATAGTCAATAACTTACTTGTATAGTTTTCTGCAAATTGATAGTCAGGGAGTTCGGAGATCGATCGATCCCAACACGGGCGTGATGTGGTTGGAGCTTAGATTGAGATGGGCTGGGGGGGGGGGCGTAACTAAAATGGAAAGGTCCATCGATGTGAACATTCTGATTAATATGTATGTGATATATGGAATCTCAAAATCAATGCACTTCATATCACATTTAACACACTCGTTTCGTAAGATTTCGTATGGACCAAGTTTTAGTTTACTAAGCGAGTCTGATAAATGTGCTATGAAATGACATCACGGACGCGATGCTATATTTATTATAGGCTGCAGTTGGAGTAGAAATGGTTATTTTATATTTATAACTTGGTCTGGCCAGAATGGTATTTGGTGTTTGATGTCACGTGGTTACACAGAAGGCTACACCCTTCTCTGCTACTGAAGAACGCATATGTGCATACGTTTTCTTTAAAGTTTTCCAAATTGATTTGCTGTTTATATGATCTGACAGAGCTTTAGAAAGACAGTCACACAGCATAATATAGACAGGTCTAGACAGGAATGTAGGCAGGTACAGGAGTGGACATACATGTCGCTGGATGTTCGGATGCGTGGACACGAGACGTGATTCATTTTACATTGATTTCCATCATTTTCTACGAATTTATCTTCTGAAACTGTGAAAGGAGAATTGACCACTCCACCTGGAACGATCTCGAATGTGGAAGACTTGGTTCTCTTTTCAATTCCACTCAACTTAAAGGTGATATGTTTTAATAGAACCACAGGACGCTATACGCTCTGTCTAACTGAGCTCAGAGACGACATTATGTTTGCGGGTATATCCCGTTCCTTAGTGCTAAAACTATGTTCATCGCACAGACAGAAGTACACATTTACAACATCCCGTGTAAGCTATCGAGGCATCCGGCGCAGTCCGTGTCTCAAGTATCTAAAGTTATAATCAAATAATTCACATATCAGCTGACGACATAATCAAAATGATGTAGATATCTTCGTCACGAATCTGAAAGGGTCCGTCAATTGTACGAATTGCATGTCGTTGATGGGTGTACATTTAATTCAATAAACATTCAGTTGAATAAAGCTAACGTAGATAGCGCACTGCAACAACGTGGCGGTGACATGACACTGTGTTATAAATCGCTGCCGCCTCGCCGCACTGAACGCTGGTTCATAGTCCATCGCATTTACGTCGCCCGATGATAGTGCGACATGTTAGAGATCGTTGTCGATTCGCTGTAAATTTATAGTTAAGAGCTTCTGAGCGATGACGGTAGCAAGAAAGTCGCGCGTTCGTCATTTACCGAGTCGCTGTGAACAGAAAACATGTCTATTCTGGCGCCGGTCGCACCATTTTCCTGCATGCCAAAACTAACATAATGAACGAAGACAGAGATTTTGTGGAGAGACTGACTGATCTCACATATACAACACTATTCATGTTTTCATAGACATAACAGAACCGTTTTGAAAGATAGACATACGAAAAACACAGTTAGAAATCTGTATATATCCATATGTAATTGTGCTATCCCTTTGAGATAATCAACCCTTCAAGCAATTTTCTACTGACTGTGTCCATACATTTTCTTTGATATATTGCGTTCAATATTTTACATCTTGAACCGGATTCGGATCAGGATCGGCACTAAAATATAATCATTGTGTCCGGCTTACATATCCAACATTTCTAGCAGTTTTGATCGGAATCCGGGCGAAACGTTTTGGATTCCCTCGTAACAGACACACGTACAGGGGTAAAATATACCCTCCTGTCACATTCGGCGTTGGAGGTAATTGGCTTGACAGACAATCAACACCGTTAATATTATAACATATATGGCATGAATAAAATGATATACAACTGCCTTCATTGTCTGTTGGAAGACGGCTGTAAAGAGAAATGTTGTACATAACTAAATGAAATGCTGCTATAGATGATAGAACAGTCAGAAGGACACACACAAATGATGTCATAGATGATAGAACAGTCGGAAGAACACACACACACACACACACATGATGTTATAGATGATAGAACAGTCGGAAGGACACACACAATTTGAAAGAATTATCTTGCATAGACATTGTTTTCCATTGAATAAATAGATTTGGAAACATTAGAAAAACTTCCATATCATGTTATTTCTCAACCGAGCTTTGTAACTGACAATTTAATAACATAATTTTAACCGAAAATGATAAGAATCAGTCTCGATGCCTGATCCATACAAACCCAGTCTGTACTCGTGTATAAACATTTCTAATAAATGTCATGTCTTCAAATGTACTTTTCTTGTACAGAGGTATTCAGTATGACAAATAGCGTCGAGACAGCTCTTATGACGTTGTTGCTCAGAGGAGATTCTTATCAGATATATCAAACGTTATTTCAAGGATTTTTAGAACATTAAAGGCGAGTTGTTGATGCACCAACAGAAAGCCATCGAGCGCCATCTAGACGCACACTGGAAGAATCAAGATATTCTATATGATACTCGAGTCAAATTGCAGTTTGATCCAGGACAAATTGCAACATTAATCATTCATGATTGTTATGCTCACTGGAGTCATCTACATGCTATATCGAAAATGTAATTATATACATTTAGTGAAACATGTTTTTAGCTCACTCACCTGCCTCAGTTTATAAAATGACGATTTTTCTGTCATCTGTCTTCTGCTTGTCTGTGAATAATTGTGGCACGTTTGACATTGCTTGATGGATTAAAACCAAATTTGGTAGACGTGTTCGGTATGCCAATAGCTACTCGTGCTATGAATATGAAGTGTCCATGGCTTTGAAACCAGAGTATCGTCCTTGATACATTAACGTATTTAAGCATATGTGCAAAATATATGCTTGACATTTGTTGATGGATTAAAAGCAAATTTAACCGAATGTGTTCCATCATGCAATATCTATCAGATCCCTGAATATGAAGTCGCCACGCCTTCCAAAGCAGGAGTTATTGCACTTGATATATTTTCAAAGTACTG
>CM067368.1:23393715-23455393 GCA_034401795.1 Chaetoderma sp. LZ-2023a | reverse complement strand
GCATGACACGTGTGTTTTTGTATAGATATACGTGCATGCCATTTATTTAGTTAGTCGCTCTTAAGTTATAAGTTATAACATCGTTATTTCGTTCTCCGTTTTGAGTTTGTTATCGAGACGTATTTGTTAGCAGAAAGTTATTGTTAGTTTGTGAAACTTAAATAGTTACTCCATACAGTTTATAGATGTATACGCATGCCATACGGCTATTATTCTATAAATTATTAAAGTTAATTATACCTTTTATTTAGAAAAGTGTTAAGTGTTGTGAGTCAGTATAATAACAGAAAGGGAGACAATCTTTACCGAACTCGACCCGACACCAGATTTCCACAAAATCGTGAGTGTTAGTTTTCAAATAGAGATGGTAGTTTCTTCAACCTGAACAGTGGGGTCAACGGAATAAGGTATATCGGAATCAAAGGATACCGCATATATGCTACGCGTCCATTCAATTGGCTTTCGAACTAGTGACCTAGACACTACTATATCCATACATAACGGATACACCTCTATAATCCGACCATAGCAGCATACCGCTAGGGCAACATGTAATAATATGTGCATCGACCACTAAGAATTCATACATGCCATCATATCTGAATCAATATATACAATTTCTGTAATTCTGTGCTACTTGCAATTACATGCAGTTTGCCAGCTGGAATTATTATTAGAGAATACATCTTAACTATTGGTGAATAAATCTTGAGCAAATTGCATTCCTCATTCAGCAACCGGCTAACGGTGTTCATGAAGCCACCATAGATTTATCTATACAATTATGTAATGCGCCATGCGTAGATAATGGTGACATATTGAAGTCGTTATACCAATTATATCTGCATCATACGATGATAGTTATAATGTCCCGTCGCAGGTTCCATGGGACGGTTGCATCGACACATGCGCCTATACTAATGCAGGGATGCCATACATCTGCGCTCATACGCTGAACAGCGTGCGTGAACGATCGGCGACCATTACACGCTCACATTGGGGATGTTACACGCATTCTTGGATCACATAATTCTAAAGTCAGCAACTGCTTTCATACACAATAGTTTCTAAATATGTGACAGCATTATCGTCCTGTTGCGTTGACATTGGAATAATAGTATGTTATTGTTTACAGGGATAGGCCACAACAAATGGCGTTCTCGTAAATAAAATCGGACCAGTCCATCAAACATTAATTTGTTATTTGCATGATCATATTCAACGGATGCCTAGTTTAACATAGCACTACACAGCTGCTCTTTCATTGAGCGTATCTATTAGTGATAAGGTTTATTTATAAACAATTTCAATAGTCTTTTAATTTAATATCCTGTCAAAGTTGGGACAGTGAGCGAAATTGATGAAGCCGTCGATGACATAAGTTGAAATTTCTTTGTGGCGCGCTGATGGCTACGATTGTGCTTCAGGTTCAGTATATGCATGGTGCCGCTGTAATCCGGGAAAACAGTCTAGCAGTAACCAATACGCATTGGTTGGACATTAGATATTTTTTCTGTCATGTTTTGTGTATTTTGTTGAAAATTCTAGCAACAGTTCACCGGAGAGCAAATATGGTTTGACTTGCTACAGATGGGAAGCTGATTGGGATTGTAATTGATTTATACTACGATCTGGTGTATGGGTGGTGAGGATACAACCTGATGCACGGGTGTTGAAGAACGAATGGGGTGATTCCAGTTTATCCATCAATTATATGACATCAGACTCAATTATGCCATGAATGACGTATGACGGACTAAGCGTTGTTCTACGAATTGTATGTTTTTAGTATTTAATAAACAGCCATAGGCAGCCACCGCGCCCAGTCGAATGTGTTTCAATATATTCAACAGCTTACCAGTATAGTTTTCTGGGAATTAATAGTTAGGGAGTTCAGGGATCGTTCAATCCCAACACGGGAGGAACGTGGGTGGCGCTTAGCTAAAGCTACAGATGACGGGGCATAGCTAAAACGGGAATCGTCCATTAGCGTGTTGAATGTCTCAATATTTACTGTTGATGGAATTATATAAATACGCTCATAAGCTAATAAAATCGTGTATGCATTGTCAACTTAAATAACTTATCCCGAAACCAGATTGGTTTTCAGAACGAGTCTAGTGCTTACCACCCTTGTGGCAGTTTAACTATATCATATACTTAAAACAGATGGGTTCTCTAGGTGACCATTTGTTGTTAAAAGGATAGTAGTCCATCTGAATTCGTCCAGTTTCCTGTTTTTTATTCACTCTGGCTGTTTTAAAATATAGAGGGCTATTTTTGCTATACAGTATGGTGGTAGAGACCGGTATAAATATATATAAATACATCATCGACACTGTGTCGGTATATATCCTACATGCGAACGCACGTCTGGCGATACACGGCGTTCGTCTTGCCGCGATGTGTCCAGTACAAAACTTGCGGGATGGCGGTGCTAAACAGGAAATGTTTCGGGTACGTTCCGTGGGTGGACTTAGCTTAGAAATTGAAGACAGTGCGATGCCAGTGCGTTAGAAAACTAGGAAACACTACTAATATCTTGGGTCGACTCATTATTCAAGATTCAAGATAATTGAAATAATCTTTTAATATAATCCAGACAATAGAATATGGCAAGTACGTATACAACACATTCAAGGTATAGTAACAATAACAATATTAACATTAGTGTGACGATGGAAATCCAAAATCATCATTGATTCTCCAAATGGTTAGTTGGTCAAGCGTTCTCCTCGAATGTCAGAGGTGTGGTGTCATTAGATAGCTATTAGATTGTTAATTGAAAGCTTTTAGTCGAATGTGACTGGTTGCTGAGTTTAATGGACACAACGTGAGAATAGACCGATTTTTACGCTTAAGCTGTGTGCCATAAAAAGAGGAGGATGTTAACCTGTCTCCCTGCTGACGTACCATTAACATAGCTGATATTTACACGCTAAATTGCTAATGGAGGGAGCCGATCTGTCACTCAAGTACCTGACAGCGTAATGAAAATACCCCATTCGTTAGTTGACGTTACAATCAATTTAAGTAAGTCCGTCAGGAAAGGGGGAAATCTCAAAGAGCAAGCGTCTGAAGTGCATGTCTGGTGAATTTACGATTAAATACACATTTTGTTGAATACTGTCGCTGCCTATGAGTCTTGTTATACATTGGTCGGGTATAGCTAGGAAATTATGCCTTTATTGTCTTATATCACGTAGTCAAAGTCAAAGGGAGATAGAGATAAGATTATGAAAGCTACGAAGATAATTTGACTTTTGCAATAAGTTGAAATCGAGCACATCAAAACTTTCCAGAATCAGTGGTCACAAGGTAACCAGTAAAGTCCGAAATCTAGAATGGACTACATACTAGTAAATAACATCCGTTTTAATGATTAGAAGGAAATATATGTTAGACCTTTTCAATACATGGTTTCTGTTGACCTTAAGTTATAACAGGACTGCTAGAAATATGTTTTTCTTGTTCAACCATATGTACTCTCTCTCTCTCTCTCTCTTCCTCCCTCCCTCCTTCCCTCCCTCCCTCCCTCCCTCCCTCCACCCCCCCCCCCCCTCTCTCTCTCTCTCTTCTCTTCTCTTCTCCCTCTCTCTCTCTCCCAATCTCTCTCCCTCCCTCCCTCCCACACCCCTCCTCCACTCCCCCTCCCTCCACCCTCCCCCCTCTTTCTATCTCTCTCCCCCTCCCCCCCTCTCTCTCTCTCTCTCCTTCTCTCTCTCACTCTCTCTCCCATCCCTCCCTCCCTCCCTCCCTGCCTCCCTCCTTCCCTCCCTCCCTCCCTCCCCCCTCTCCTCCCCTCCTCCCTCTCTCTCTCTCTCACGTATTCTCACGTTCTCCCATGTCTAATGCTTTCGTTCCCCCCACCCATACCTTCTCCCTTTTGCCCATCTCTCCCTTTCTCTCATCGCCTGCTCTGACCTAGGACACGTAACCCGTATGTTATATCGACACACATCCTATCCTATTCCCAATTCAGAACACGGAATCTCACACACATCCACCCATCTCATTGACCTGATTAATCTTTTAAAAGTCACTACCTAGCGCATCATATATACAACACCATGTCTCAGTAAACCAAGTATCTTCCTCCAAGCATGTTAAATATTCGGATATTCAACGACTATTTGCCTTGCATTCATACAGATATCATTGAGTTTCTTTCGTCTTTCATGGCGGTTCGCTTTTTTATCTCTATTATCCGACAGTGCCCATAGTGACGTCACCGCCCTGATAAATCACTATTAGAATGCGTATTGCATATTTGATACGGCACCAACAATCTATGTAAACAGTTGGTGTATATGGACGAGTCTTCGCTATGTCTAGGGCAATGCCAGAAGAATGAAATGTGTTAAGCATATTCTAGTGTGCTATTGTCGATATTCTTCTTATAAAAGTATTCAAATTATAAATTAAAATGCAATCAAACTTCCTCGAGGATTTCTTTGGAAACACAAGATATCGATTCTTTAGTTCGGCATACGAGGAAAGATCAATCGTATGCCTACACAACGCCTGTCCTATGGCAACACAATAGCAGTATGAGACCAAGCGCCTTTAGTACGAATTATTGATACGCGTTTAACTGGGGGTTTGAAACAGTTGAATTTTATTTGGCAATCCGTCGCCTAGCCAGTATATTCCGATATCTCTAGCCACGACAGATCGCTTAAAAATAATATGATTAATATGACACAACAACGCTATAGCGGGTTATGGAATACGTTGCGAAATATTATGTTGTTATGGCATAAACATTAATGAAATATACAGAGTATGCAAACACTATTTTAATATCCACGCAATTTGAAACACAATCAAAATCCGTCTCGCACATATAGATTGTGCGAGCATACGGTAAGAAACAAGCAAGAAATGCAAGTTTGCAAACGCGCAAAACGGGAATTCTGAATTCATCTTTTTCAATTTTAGCAATCGTTAAGACAACTCCCTATACGTCATTCCCGTGACGGCTAACACAGCCCTGCATAGGAATCAATAGCAAACAAGGCAGATATCGAAAGCGGTGTCGCTGAAGTTACCTTTAGTACATGTTATGTTTGTAATTGGTTCTAGTACAGCTTTTCCTGCTGAATACGCTCGCACGTGTTTCTTTTTATTAAACAGACTAATTTCTCCTAATTTGGTTATCAAAGAGATATTTGAAATTCTTGCAAATTTGGTTAATTTTCATTGACATTGTGGTGAAAGGGAGATAAATGTCATCTTATAAGAACCATCTGAGCAAATAAATTAGCGTGATATACGTCCCATAGTGGCTATCCATTTTGAGTTGGGAATCGATCAGCGCGTGGTGGCAGTCTGCCAGCTATGGAACAAAAGTTGTTTTTGTTATTAACTGAGAACGTTTTAAGCGAATCGGTATGCATTTTCTGAAATATTGACACGTGTGTGATCTATATATGCACGGTTATAGCACACTTTAAGGAGGCTGGATGCTGGAGGAGTAAATATTAACATATTGAAGTAAACTAATTCAATGGCATGACGCCATGACACTAATGCTGAGAATTACTTAGCCAATGACAATACCATTTGAGCAGGTATATTACCACATTAAGAAATGTACAGATATTCCAATGTACCCCATAGCTTTCAATCAATGTTTATTCCTGTCGCGCCTCTATCCACTGCGAACAGCGGGTTGTTAATATCAGATCGATATCGTAACATATATCAGTGGTCAGAACAAATCATTAATCAGAAATATTAGTTTAATTGCAAAAGGAGACATAAGAAGACCAATTGTATAACATACGCCATAAAAAGGGTCAATATGTCTCAATACCATGCGATGCAATTGTGTGTTACTATGACATATGAATAATGCATCAATAGAGTGCTAACAATCCGTATCTGTGAGTACATTTAGGGTACACATCAGAAATAACTTTAAATGCTTCCGCCTAAAAATAGAAAAACACTTGTTAGTAGAATTTTGAACACGATGCAAGAAAATATTTAATTTTATTAGAAGCCATTGCTGCCTTAAACAAAATAGTTCCAAATATTCAACAGGAGACCGTTATGGAGTGACTTCAAATGCCCATAGTACATGGCTATATTGTCTTTGATTTGACTGGAATAATATACAATGAGAGATCCATGTTGCAAGCATGTTCTCCAAAAGCTAAACTCAGAGTGATATCGCACTGTGTCATGCCATGGGTATGCCATGTTCAATGCTATATCAAATAAACAAAACTCGGTGAATTCGACGGACTGTAGTTGCAGGGAGCAGGAATTACTTGAAGTAGCTACAGTTCTCTATTAATCTCGTGTTGCTAAGGTTCTATATTAACCCTGTTAAGGTTCTCTATTAACCCTTTGTTGCTAAGGTTCTCTATTAACCCTTTGCTGCTAAGGTTCTCTATTGACCTTTCGATGTTAATGTTCTCTATTGACATTTTGATGTTAAGGTTCCCTATTGACCTTTTGATGTTAAGTTTCTCTATTAACTCTTTGTTGCTAAGGATCTCTATTAACCCTTTGATGCTAAGGTTCTCTATTGACCCTTTGTTTCTAAGGTTCTCTATTGAACTTTTGATGCTAAGGTTCTCTATTGACCCTTTGTTGCTAAGGTTCTCTATTGAACTTTTGATGCTAAGGTTCTCTATTGACCCTTTGTTGCTAAGGTTCTCTATTGAACTTTTGATGCTAAGGTTCTCTATTGACCCTTTGTTGCTAAGGTTCTCTATTGACGTTTTGATGCTAAGGTTCTCTATTAACCCTTTGTTGCTAAGGTTCTCTATTAACCCTTTGTTGCTAAGGTTCTCTATTAACCCTTTGCTGCTAAGGTTCTCTATTGACCTTTCGATGTTAATGTTCTCTATTGACATTTTGATGTTAAGGTTCCCTATTGACCTTTTGATGTTAAGTTTCTCTATTAACTCTTTGTTGCTAAGGTTCTCTATTAACCCTTTGATGCTAAGGTTCTCTATTGACCCTTTGTTGCTAAGGTTCTCTATTGACCCTTTGTTTCTAAGGTTCTCTATTGAACTTTTGATGCTAAGGTTCTCTATTGACCCTTTGTTGCTAAGGTTCTCTATTGAACTTTTGATGCTAAGGTTCTCTATTGACCCTTTGTTGCTAAGGTTCTCTATTGACGTTTTGATGCTAAGGTTCTCTATTAACCCTTTGTTGCTAAGGTTCTATATTAACCCTTTGTTGCTAAGGTTCTCTATTAACCCTTTGTTGCTAAGGTTCTCTATTGAACTTTTGATGCTAAGGTTCTCTATTGACCCTTTGTTGCTAAGGTTCTCTATTGACGTTTTGATGCTAAGGTTCTATATTGACCCTGTATTGCTAAGGTTCTCTATTAACCCTTTGATGCTAAGGTTCTCTATTAACCCTTTGTTGCTAAGGTTCTCTATTAACCCTTTGTTGCTAAGTTTCTCTATTAACCCTTTGTTGCTAAGTTTTTCTAATAACCCTTTGTTGCTAAGGTTCTCTATTAACCATTTGCTGCTAAGGTTCTCCATTAACCATTTGTTGCTAAGGCCTTACATTAACCCTTTGTTGATAATTCGCTCCATTAACCCTTTGAGCTTCACTACCAAGTGGCACGATACATTCCTTGAGATGTAGGAATTGTTTTGAATATTTTGAAACGAATTTTACTGGGCGGTGTTACTGCCTATGTGTCCAACATGTTCTAGTCTAATTATCTTCGCATATTCAACAGTTTCTCTGTATAGATATCGTGACATTATGACAATACACTTTCAAGGATTAAATGATATTTGGTTCAATGCTCCCCATGCATCCGTACTCGCAATCCACGTTAGTGACCGCGTGGTTCGATAAGTTATTTGCCCATTTGCATCTTTCTAACAGCTACCTGTATTTGATGTGAAATACATTTTTTATCAGTGACATTGTTCAAAGCACAGTGATGCCTTTTGATACCACATATTAGAAACATAAAACGCATTGCATTTAATCACGGGAATAATGGACTCGTCATTGGATGCGAGGCCTCCAGACGCATAGTTGTTACGGGATAATGTTTTTGGAGTATTGAGCTGATAACAACTGATGACCTTGTAAGAAATGAAGGCCACTAGCTATTAACTGGACCGAGGTGCTGAAGCTTAGGATGATGGACTTTGAATCACTATGCGTTATTAATACAATATAAATTCTTAAAATGGCATTAACATAGAAATGACTATCTTACGGGAATACTGGATACTATGTGTGAGGTTACTCCTAAACGATCCCAATACTGCCAGGTTAATATCAGTCACCATCGAGATACATTCCATGACGTCCTTTAAACGTCTGGGAGAGAGAAAGAGTGCGAGCGAAAGAGAGAAAAAGAGAGAGAGAGAGCGAGCGAGAGAGAGAGAGCGAGCGAGAGAGAGAGCAATGGAGAGTGAGAGGGGGAGAGAGAAAGGTGGGGGGTAGAGAGAGAGAGAGAGAGAGAGAGAGAGAGAGAGAGAGAGAGAGAGAGAGAGAGAGAGAGAGAGAGAGAGAGAGAGAGAGAGAGAGAGAGAGAGAGAGAGAGAGAGAGAGAGACACAGACAGGCAGACAGGCAGACAGACAGACGCGTAGTGCAGTCTTATGGCAAAGGTGTGTATGTGGCTAATTAGTGGTGGTGCCTTGTCTTAGGACATCCAGTGTTAAAGAACACCATTATCCAACCACAAATTAATGAGTCCGTTATTCAGATCTCCTATTGTATGTATTAGCAGTACTATTCCCATGTCTGTCTCATTCTGTCAGCCACACATAGACATGATTAATTATTGTGGCAGTTAATGTAACGTTCCAACGATCCGCTCTCTATGTCAGATGTGGGCTATGTGCATATGCTACTTTGGCGCCGAAACTTAGATTAAATAATATTAGCACGAGTCGATCCCTAAATCGGTAGACCAGCTGTCAATTCCTTCCGTATCTTAGGACCAAACAAACACACCATTAAATCACATCACCAAATTATCAAACATAGACGCTTTTTGCCATGGATGTTAGATTACACGTTAATAATTCTGGGGTGATTTCCAAGAATTATAGAAACGGTAACAAATGAATGCTGTCTGCGCTATCAATCACAGCGTGGAATGGGATGAGGTGATAAAGTGCGAGGCAGCGGAGGGAGGACTATCATTTATCAATAAGGAGTAATGGAATTCATAAAATGCTGTTGATAGAAATCACTGGTGTGTGAATATTAGTAGTCAGAACATATGAAACACATTTATATACGGTCATTGAAATCTCTTAGATGCGATATCTCTAACACAGACATTTCGATCACGAGGGAAGACGAGTAGAGAGAGAGAAAGAGAGAGAGAGAGAGAGAGAGAGAGAGAGAGAGAGAGAGAGAGAGAGAGAGAGTGAGAGAGAGAGAGAGAGAGAGAGAGTGAGAGAGAGAGAGAGAGAGAGCGAGAGAGAGGTGGGAAGGAGGGAGAGAGGGGGGAGGGGAGAGAGAAAGATAGAGAGAGAGAAGAGAGAATAGAGAGGAATATATACACATCGAAATGGTTTGGTTAATGCCCGCTTTCCATCTAAGCTTTTCTGCTAGCAGAAAAGTCGATCTAGTACATTTAGATAGAATCATTGTCACTTGAGCTTTTCAGCGCGCTGAAACTCTTGAGCTTAAAAAATTGTCCCTCAGTGAGCGAGTTTTCTGCCCGCTTTTCTGCGAGCAGAAAAATCGGTCTAGTGCATTTTGATAGAACCATTTCCATCGGCGTGTCTCCGTGCAGCGGGTACACGCGCGCGTTGTGCATGTTTATCTTGCGCGCATGCTTGTTTCCTTATAAGCAGGTTTATTTGCAACGTTGACTTTGAACGTTATGTGAATATAATAATGATACCATGCAACAGCCATTTTCTTTTGTACTATTTGCGCAAGAGACAAAGAACTCGCATTCGTATGATGTAGTTAATGCATGTGACAAACCAAAAAAGTGAGCACAGATTTTGGGTGAAAATATTGTTCCACCCGATCAATTAACAGCTCCTGTTTTGAGAGCTCAGCTTCAGGACCTGCCCTTTGCATTTGTGCGACATGACGCATGTAGTGTGTTGGAAAGCAAAAATTGATCAAAGATAGGCAGAACATGAGCCTGAAATTCGCTTGCCTACACTAGGAAGACAGCCGGATTCGCTGGTAAACTCGCCCACATGGAAATAGACAAACACGTGAGCAGAATAGCGTGTGAGAACACGCGAGCAGATAAGCTCACATGGAAAGCGGGCCTAGCGAGGAATGGCAAGCGGACGCGGAGGCAATATTTTTTTATCGCTCCATGTAGCGATTCAAAAATGAGTCGGGCACCTATCGCGAGGGGAAATCCAACAAATGACGTCATGGCAATGGCTTTTTCGTAGAGAGTAGATACTATAATTCCTCCAGTACTTTATAAATTATTTTCCCTGCAGTAGGGGATAGTTGCATGGAGTCGAAGGGATGGGTTTTCATGCTGAGAGAAATCGGCAATGAATAAATTAATAGAATATGTACATGAATGAAAATGCGCGTGGATGAATATATGGATAGATATATGGTCATACGTGGAAGGGCCGATGGATAATTTGATAGACATATTGACATATGGATAAGATTATTGGGCGGATGGATTGAGAGATGGATGGATGAATGGAACGCATCTGTATTGCTTATTGTATTATACCTAAATAAAACATTTTAGGCCGCGTTATTCTGCCTGTTTCAACCGTCAGAAACACTGCCGTTTAGGTGAGGAAAAGGCTTCCATGAAGATGAGATGGAAAACGGCGTGGCAAATCTTCTTACACATCACACTCAGAACCGTGCTGGAGTGTCAATAAAATGATAAAACGGAACGGCTGAGGGTGCCCTTTTCGAATTCGAAATATATCTAGCCAATTCCGACAATATCTACAATTACAAATCTCATTCATTGTTTTCAATGCTTACCACCATTACTAATTAAGTAACATAACGAAGAGCGCCATCCTATAGCAACGAGAGTGATGGAAATTTATTTAGGTCCTACGTTAGTTGACGATGTGGTCACGTTGGCCCAACGTTGTATTTGCGTGGGAGAAACTACGTGCTACATTGCGGCAACTTAAGCCTAATTAAGCAAACAACGTTGGACAAACGATCACACATAAGTTGGCCCAACATTGGCCCAACGTTTCATTGTTTGCTGGTATACTTATAGCCATGATCGATCACAACAGGTCACGCAACAATCAGTACGTACATCAGATGTTGTAAGCGGGTTCCGACAGCAGAGAATTATTCAAGTGAATTCATAATTATCATGACATGGAATATAACATATAACTTTGCATTCGTTTTCTTGTCTGTTTACATTAGACGCAATCTACAGTTGAACCGATGAGGCAGGTGGCCTCTTAAAATGTGACTAATATATTGTTTAATTGGATATGCGAATCAAATACAGCTGTATTTATATACAGGTGATATCTTAAGCAAGGTGAGCTTCAGAGCAGTTTTGAGTGTATAACATAATACTTGTATATGTTCAAGTATTAATGAACAGATATATTACCGAGCCCACATTAAACGTATCTCAAGTCATTGCTTTGGGAATATAACTTATCTGCCAGGAGAATGTATCACAATGCCAGAGTCAAATCAATAAGTGTCAGTACTTGTGAAAATCGTTGTCTAGTTAAACGAAAATATTGCTGAAGCTTTTTGTTATCATTTTCTAGCTATGTGAATTTATTTGAACCTGCCCCTACTTGACTCCTCTTCTGAAATAGTCTGTGGATACATCATCGATGCTTCCTTTTTCTAAATTTGTGTTGTATTTGGACCAATTTCTATACTGCTAAAATAACTATGCTCATCTCTTCCTCATCAATGACAGACTGTCTCAATTTACAAATGTATATGGAATCACACCTCGCGACTAACCCGCCTACTGAAACGCTCACACATGTCGTCTCCGCGTCCGTGCTTATGGTATCTTAGCCTTACTGTCTGTTTACCCGCTCACCTGCACACACCCACACATTCACATCCACCTGCCTGCAATATTTCCGCCTGCCCACACACCCGCCTGGCTGACAGAGCAAACGTTTAGATTAATATGAACATACCGATTGATCGACCGAGCGATCGACTGAATGACCGACCGACCGACTGACTGACTGACTGACCAACTGACCAACCAAACAACTGGCTGAACGACCGACCGACTACCGATCGACTAACTGAGCAACTCACTGACCGACCAATCGACCACCGATTGACTAATTCTAAGTATGCACCAACCGATTTTAGTCGGTCTTAATCATATGATGTACGGCCTTGCCATGACTGAGAATCGGCGTTAATCGTCCGATAAGCGCCGATTAAAAAAATTAATCGGGAGTCGGCTAGGCCAGTGATGATTGGGTGGTGTATGGCCTAGCCGATTGGACTCAATTGTCCGGTCTTGATGGCCTGTTGGTGTATGACCCCCACTTGGCTGAAACCCTTGCTGTGTACGAGTCCGCCCGATTACCGCCGACAGCAGACAGTTGAGTCTGGTCAGTGATGGTCGCGTGGTGTATTCCTAAAATCTCCCAACCAGTTGGCAACACCCATTCCTGGGTATCAGTCTGCCCGACTACCGCCGACTGCAGACAGTTGGGTCTGGTCGTCGATGATCGGTACATATATACCTAGAATTACCGAACAACCGACCAACCATTCGTCATACCAGCCGACCGACCGAGTCACTCACCGCCTAATCGACTGACCGATAGACTGCTCAGCTGACTGACCAAGTTACCAAACGACTGACCGACCAACCAACCAGCCGACTGAACGACCGACCAATCGAGCAACCGACCAAGTGACTGACCGATCGAACAACTGATTGATCAAACAAACAACTGACCAACCGACTGACTGACTGCAGAATAAAACGGTCATCTGACAGAACACACGACTGATGACAAACTGACCAACTGACTATCTGACCAATAGGCTGACTGACCAACTGACCAACAGGTTGACTGACTGATCGACTATCCTACAGACTGACTGACCGGCCTACCGACTAACCGAATGACCAACTTACAGAGCGATCGACCGACAAACGGAACGACTGGCCGGCTGACCGGCCAACATACTGACCAACCGACCGACTGACTGCCAGATATAGTGACGCAACAAATTACCGACCTACTGACCAACCATCTGACAAACTGACCAACCGACTGACTGGCAGAGTGATCGTTCAATAAACAGACAGACAGACAGGTGGGTAGGCAGGCAGTTAGGCAGGTAGGCAGGCAGTCAAGCAGACATGCATTTCGCTCGTTGATAATGAATATGTGGTCGATATCATCACAAAAAATGTGGAATAATTCACAATTTTTAGCTGCGACTGGTAGCTAAATAACCCGCCATGGCCATTTTGTAGTCAGGCAGTCACATATGGTTTTTCTGCCGCTGTATCAAAAAAACCTACTGATCCGATTTGGCGCAAACTATAACACATCGAAGGAACGTTGCGCTTTCGATGATTCCCAGACGTTGGCCCTGATCCAGATTAAAGAACCTGAATACCAATCAGACCAAACTTCAGATCTGTGGATATCTTTCAAACTACTTGATAATATTCTGGAAAATCCGAAATGTTGTTTAACTCGAAGATGACGAGATTCTATCGACCGTGTTTCATTCTATAGCAACAAAAGAGGACAAACCAAAATAATGATAATCGTCATGATAATTCAGTGATTAAAAGACGTGATCGTTTCATGGCAAAGAACAAAACACATATCCACTCACACTTAGTGCCGTGTCAAACCAAAGCTTAAATACTTGCATAAATATATCTGTGTCTTATTCCCGCATTTAGTCGTTTTGTTTAACAAATATTCGATCTGATAACTATCGGACCTGATTACGTCCAATAATACGTATGCTGATAATTGTAGCAGTGGACCTTTCCATTTTAGCTATGTCCTGCCCAAACCTTGCTCGTGTTGTGATCGACCGATCTCTGAACTCGTTGACTATACATTTCCAGAAAACTATTAACGTAAGCAAATGTATATTTTGGAACTAATTTGACTGGGCGCTTCTTCTGCCCATGGTAACAAGTTATCGATCTGATAACTATTTTGAAACTGATTTGACTGAGCGCTGTTACTGCCTATGACAGCAACAGCGTAAAGTCAAATGAGTTCCAAAATATTTAACATCATGTTTATTAAATAGTAGAGACATACACTCGTACAACGTGTTGGACTATTACGAGTTAAAGACGGGCCAAATAGAATCATTTGACATAATAAGTATGACGTTGTCCTACACTCCGCGTAGCTGATTATGACATCATATGACGTCAGATGGGTACTCTGTAAAGGTAAATTGTATCGTTTAGTAAGATCTCATTTGGAAGAAACTATAGCTCGTTCCGAATGACATTTTACTAAACGAGTGTGATACATTTGATATGGAATAGCATCGTGATTGACAAGCTCTGTTTATTACAGGCTGCAGTGGAAGTAGAAATTGCTATTTTTCTGTTTCTAATTTTGTTTTGTCAACATGTCATTAGGTGGTTGATTCCACATGGACACACAGCCCACTCTTCTCTGTTACTAAAGGACAGGTATTTGCATAAATGTTATTTAAAGGTTTCCAAATCGATTTCCTGCTTATATGATCTTACAGAGCGAGAGAAGGACAGCCACACAGTATAACAGACACATATGTGGACATGACTATGGATGGGTACGCTGCGTATCTGGATGCGTGGACAGGAAACATGATTCAATTTACATTTATTTTCCTCATTTTCTTCGAAATTATCTTCTGACACTGAACAGAAAATTCATAACAATACCTGGAATGAATTTCACTCGCCTTAAGATGCTAGCTTTCTATCAACAGTACACGACGCTATAGGCTCTGCATTAACTGAGCCAAGAGATGCTATTTTGTCGGCGGGTATATCCATTTGTAGAGTGATGATTCAGACAAAAGAGCATATTTTACAACATGCACACTGTGAAACCTAAGGGCTTGCGCTCGCTATTATTTGAACAGTGTGCCTGGGCGATACGTAAATACTTATCCGCCCCCCCCCCATGCTTTCACTAAAAGAGGGGGTGGGTGGGTATGTTTTCTCTTCTAGTCGCCCGTGTGTACGTCCGTGAGGGTGTCCGATTATCTGGCACACACATATTTCCGTTCAATAACTTTTGCTTGGAGTATCGTGACGAACCTTTATGAGAAGGTTGGCTATCATGGTAGTAGGTACTTGCAATTACACATACTTTCTCAGAATAAATTATTATTAGAGAAACATCTTGCACATTGGAGAATATATTTTGCCGAAATTGCATCCATTAATCAGCTTTTCTCCATTCAATCCTTTTTTATCTGGCCGGTAACACATACTCTATATTCAATATCGACAAACTTACCATTCTATTCCCAATCCCGATCAAGGAATCCCACCAACCCCCAAAATATCGTATTGGCCTGATTATTCTCTCAAAACTGATTACCTAGCACATCATATATCCAGCATGATGTCTCACTAAATCAGTCATCTTCCTCCAAACATGTTCAATAATCGAGTGTTCAAAACCAATTTGTCTTGCATTCATACCAATATGATTGACTTTCTGTCCGTCTTTCATGGAGGTTCATCTTTATTTGACCTGTCCATTGCCTGTCATAGTCCATAGTAACGCCACGGCCCTGATAAATCAATATTAGATTGCGAATTACATATTTGATACGGCATCAACACTCGGTTTGAACAGTTGGTTTTGGTAGTTTCCTTTCTGAACATATGATTAGGATACGGCCAGAGCCGATCGACTGTATGTGAAAGAATAATATGTGTTAAGTTTATTCTAGTGCTCTATTGTCCACATTCTTCTTAGTATATTCAAATTATAATGCAACCAAATGTATTAGTTGGTGATATAAGACCTCCATCATGTGACTATCTGAAGGTTGTCATTTTATAGCAGCTTAACTGCATTATGTGACTAAGTGCATTTAGCGAGAATTTTTGTCGTCCCATTATCTGGGTGTTTGAAACAATTTAGTTTTATTTAACAACCCATTGCCCTGCCAATTTATGTCTCACATCAAACATGTCTTGCCACGCCATATGAATTTAAAAGAACTGTAGGCAAGGCGACACGACGTTATTGTGGGTTATGGATTGCGTTGAGGTCCATTATGTTGTTATGCCATAGTCATTAAAGAGGTAAATGATGCTAAGCTCTGGATGCATTCAGAAGGAAGATAACACAATGCTACACACCCGTAACGATAATGATGAGACCGATTTTGACAATGACAATACAAATTTGGAAGGTATCTTACAACATTAAGGAACTTGCATATCTTCAAATTTACCACATAATTTTACAGTGCTGTTTATTCACGTCGGCTAACGTGGCAAATACACAGTAGTTGATATGCTATCATATATCAGTGATCCGAACAAACCACTAACACAAGATATTGGTTTAAAAGCTATTATAAGAGGATCGTCGGAATATAAGAGATATTGGTTTAACTGAAAAAGCTATGAATAAGAAGATCATCGGAATACTATACCTCAGATACAGTTTCTCAATACAATACTATGTTATGCAATGCTGTGTCCGACTTACAAATCATATCTCCCAAAACGCTTAGCAGCCATACCGTATGATACTTTATGGTAACACAAATGCTTTCAGTTCATTTAATATTAATAATATACACCAAGTTAATAATGCAGCGAAGTAGTTGTCTTGAGTAGTCGCCCTTGACGATCGCGCACTAATGGGAAATCTAAATTGGGTTTATTAGAAAATATATCAAAATTTCAGTTTATATAATGCGTGTCTCATTTAATATTGCTATTCTCACCGTCATCGAATATTAACAAAGTGCACTCTCTAAATCTCGGACAACGTGAGAATTTTCAACTCAGTTTTTATAGAGGATCTGGAACGAGGTCCCATTTCATATCACTATTATCAACTGAGTCGAAATTATCACATTGATCGTTTGCCATATTTTAGGCAATGCAATAAAACTGTAAACCATGTGAAGCAACAATTAGATAGGTCGTCTTGTTATAATATGCAAAGCGTTGTTTTACTCGCATCGACTCACTCTTTCGGAAATAATATCCAGAGTACAGTCTCACAACTGTGGGCTTGTATCGCGCAGACCAGTCATGATTCGTGCACGAGGAAAGGGTAATATCGCGCATGCTCATATACTAATTTCTGATACTTTCCCAGTTATGTAATGGTGTTCTTTGAGTTAGAAATAAATAAAGTCAATATGTTTCTGTAATATAACACTATTTTTATTATTATATTCGCAGGGCCAAATCATCAACAGATCATTAATATGTACACCAATCAGTAAGAGAGTAGAATAGGGTAATATCGCGGGTCGAGTCAACATCAACAATTGTTTTTTTTATCTCTTAAAATTTCATTTTGCCTAGAAGCAGCTAGATAACGTATATTGAGATACTACACAACACAATGCTCATATTGAGGTACATTTATGGGAGGAAGGCAGCCAAAAATATATCTAATTATGCGCGATATTACCCTTAAATATAAGTATGCGCTATATAAGGTTGTTGCGGAATCACAGGGACTGTGGGATTATTACGCGTTATTTAACCAATGGATATCTTTCCTTGAATATTACACACATTACACACGTGTTATTTCGAGAACTATTGAACGGGATGAAAGCCGTGTTTGAATAATAAAAGCGTGATATTAAATGTGACCTCGTGTACTTTCCTCTAGTTTTTGTTATTGATAAAATACCGAGAGATGCTCTATTAGCCATGAACTATTACATCTCAATGTCGGACTGGCCGAATTAAATCGATCAATCAAAAATAATGTTAATTCTGAATATCATTTTGCATGTGTCACTTTATTCATGTGTGCATTGCTCAGAACACCCAGGAATGAAGCGTTGATTAGATTAACAAAATACGATAATGAAATGTTACGAAATTGACAAGAATTGAGATAAACATTTGAAGCGATAACTTATGTGAAAAAACGAATCTCAAACTCCTTGCTATTTCGCATCAAAATTATCACACTCGTTTAGTTAGATTTGGAACGAGCTTTTAGCCTACTAAGCGAATGTGATACATTTGAAATGAAATGGCATCGCGGTGGAGATCTCTCATTTATTACCGGCTCAAGTTGATGTATTCCTTTCTATATAATGTCTTTCTAATTTTGTCTGGTCATGAAGTCAGTTGGTGTTCGATGTCAACTGGTCAATTAGAACGCACTTCTCCTTTACTGAAAGATATGTATTTGCATACATTTCCAAAGCTTTAGATGATAAGACTGTCATTTCGAACAAAACAGATGGCAGGCATATAAGTGTTAGTGAACCGGTGCCATCATTCAATTCGCATTCATTTTCGTGTAATTTATTTTCTGGATCTAGGAAAGGAAATTCAACATTCCACCTCGAATGTGGGAGATTTGTGTCTTTAATTCCGCTGGACTTTAGATGATATATTTTTGATAGCAGCATGCAATGTTATAGACGCTGTTAAACTAAGCTCAGAAATGCCATTTCGTTTGAGGGTCTATCCGTGTGTCGAGTGCCGCCTCTATATGGAAAAGTTCACGTTTACAAATAGACATCCAATGCACCGGATGGGGCATTCGGGAAATGTCGGCTGAGACAGAGTGCAATATAACTCACATGGCGGGGATGCATACTCTCACACGTATAAACACAACACGGCTATGTTAACGACGACACACAAATGCACAACGCCATTGGGGACGACTACACGCTTTCCTAGTTAAAGTGTATCGGCAGGTTTTAGGGTTCGGTCTACATCGGGATTTTCAACTGTGATATACTGTAGAATTAAGACAAATGTCCTTCGCACGGGCGAACGCTACTCTGGCGCATTAACAACAAACCTCGTTGTTATTTTGTGCACGTCGTTAATGCACTTTAATTGACGATCCATGACAGTTGTTCTAATGCAATAAATACATAAATAAGAGCTTGACCGTAACATACATCCTCATACATAAGATATTGATTACACGTTTAATGACGAAACCGGCCAAATCCGCCCTCGTCAGTGGAAGAGTGCATTAGTATATGGAATGTGCATTTGCAGCACAATAGCAGAATATTTTTGAAAATTTACCACTGGAATGCCCGGCTCGGTAACAGAGGCCAGTAGTCATTCTAGTGGCACAATTTCATAAATAGTCTTCTCTCGGCCTGCAGATGGACATTCAATGAGGAAATATCTGGATTTTCTTGACCAAATTTGGTCATTAACCCTTTGATCCGAAAGGTTGAATACCAAATAATATTTACGATTTAGCAATTATTTGATTGAATATTTTGAAACTAATTTGACTGGAATGGCAGCAACGGGTTCCTGTCAGATTATTGTCAAACTATTTAAGCGTTTCCCTGTATCGTTATTTCCAATGCAATAATTTGAGAATTCAGGGTCCACATGGTAAATGTTTCGTTCTGTATTACATTAACTACCGATGTAATCCATCTATCACATGCTTAGTTATGGATAGAACGTGTGGTTGCATAAAATCTTGCATAAAGGCATCAGCTAAAGCTGCTATTTTTGAAATCGTTGGATAGTTAGTTAGTTCATGCATATAGCCTGGTAGTAATTTTTCAGATATTTCACCAAGAATCGAAAGAAGATTGTTATCGGATTTCTTTGCATTTTAGTTCAAATTTATTTTTCAGGTTGGTCACATGTGACTTGATCATGATGAAATGCAATCAAGTCATTTACCAAACATCGCAAGTTTCTTTATTATCTTTATATAGATAGAGAAGACAAAGGACCCCTATTGTCCAACGAGTGTGGTAATATTAACTAATTAATTTTAACTCATAGGTTTGGTTGGTAGAAATGTTTCAATTTAATATAATAATTTACTAACCTCCAGACTGACTAACTGACTGACTGACTGACCAATCAATCGGCCGACAAACGGATGGATCGACTATTCTACCGACAGACGGACGGCCGGATGGACATTATTGAGCAATTAACGTTTCTTATTCGTGTAGTCGAAAGAAGTACGGTTGCAATAAACCGTGGAATAGAAAGCTTATAAGGCTCCTAGGGACATTCACGTTTCTAAAAATACCAAACCCACCATCATCTGCGCATTTATTGTCTCATTTGTTATCCTTCTTTAATTGTATGTCGTTTGTGTGCATCTCATCGTGGCTGTTAGCTGTTCCTTAATGCCTGCACTAGTGCCAGCGATTGAGAATATGTTGCAGTCCGCCGTGGTCTGTAATTGCATTGTATCATATACTTCCAACCAATTGTTTTCCTATGTCGTGTAAAACATGGTAGATTAAGAACAAGACGTAGTTAGTTTTTTTGATACGGAACTAACAAACAGAATGCATGTTACAATTTTAATTATCAATATTACACAATGACATAATGTGTACGGTACGGTACGCACTACAGATCGTGAGCATGGCCCATTTACGAGGGACGTTGGTCAACGATTGAGTAGGTTCGATGGACATGATAAACATTAATTAGCATTGCTACTGAGAAACGGTAATATTGTGTAAGGTCATATGCTTAAGTGAGATATCGGATCCCTCTATGAAGGGAGCATGTCTGTCAGTTATGTATATGGCGGCATAATCAATTACGTCACATTATAGCTACGGCTACAATGCATAGTGACGTATCTAGCTCCGCCATGAACGGTGTAAGGTCCGCCAAGTGTATGAATTGTATGGCTTTTCTTTTTAATACATATTCTGTTTAGTATTTACTAAACATTTTGTTGGATATTTTGAAACTAATTTGACTGGGAGCCCGTTGCAACAGCACCCAGTCAACTTAATTTCAAATTATCGAACATCTTCCCTGTATTGTTATCTTGAAATTGAGAATTTAGGATTCAACGTATATACATTGATTCCAACACGTTGACGGAGCTAAGCTAGCAATTGATGATTCCAGTTTCTCAGTTGATCAGATGATGTCATAATCAACTACGTTACGGTCAGAACGCTTACTTGATGACGGGCTAAACATTGTGATCCGAATTTTATGCGTTTACTATTTAATAAACATTCTTTTGAATATTTTGAAACTAATTTGACTAGACGCCGGAAATTGCGATTCAGAGAGATCGAAACCCAGGTAAAGCGCGCGTGAGGGTTAGCTAGAGATAAGCAAATTAGTTTCAAAATATGCAACAGCTTACCTGTATAATTTATAATTCTGAAATTGATAGCCAGGAAGCTCAGAGATCGCTCGATTCCAAAACGAGCGTGGTGTGGGTGGAGCTTAGCTAGAGATGGGCGGGGACTATCTAAAGACGGAACGGCCTATTGCGTGTGAGTGTATGTGCATGCATCTCCACGTTATAAAGTCATTTTAAAATTATTACATTGGAGACGTCATCAGTGAAATAGTCACCAAATGCATGCTATTTTCATTCATATATCGTAATATGATGATGCTATTGTTGACAAAATAATGGTTATGTAACTTAATGTGTGTATATGTATATCAAGTATAATAATGTGATATATATCACCACCGTCAAACGTATATATTTATCGCACACCTCATATGCTACAATTGTAGCCTGAGAGAATAAAGAGCACATGGACTAGCGTCCTGGCATGTGATGAGGCTTCAGGACAGCCAACATTTGGAAGCAAACAAGTTCCTTTGAGAGTTGGTTTGAAGCCCGGGTAGGTTAGCGGTGAAATAGCCTCATGGCGGCGAAATTACAACATTTTCCTGTAACGAGGCACATATTTTAATGACTACTGTTTGATTGAACGCTCATAAAGGATAGATTTACACCAAACATAGCTACAAATAATGGTGCACGATTATAAATAGGATATAGGAAGAGTAAATGAAACATACGCGAATTAAATTCTGAATCCACGAGCGTAGGGTCAATGTATGCACTCATTAAATCAGCGATACACGCCGCGCAAAAGAGTACAGGTTATTACAATTGCAATTCTATATTTCCGACTGTCAGATTTGGCTAGATATCTTTGGTCATACACCATTACCTCTCCGCCATACATCTAGCGAGAACAATTATGTTGCAATTTTGTCCGGGTTCACATACAATGTGTCTTTGATTGGCTGGACTAATAGGACAGTTCAGTGCAGGACCCTTGCCTGGGGGATGGGGGTGGGGCATGGGGTGGGGGCATGATGTCAAAGCACTGGGGACCGGGAACAATGGGGGCCCTGGTTGTGTGGAAAGAGAGAAAAAATAAAGAGACACCCCTGGGAGGCGAAGCGACGTTTATATTGACCATTTGAAATGCTACTATCGATCCCTCCCACCTATATGGACTCATTGCGCTTGCTCTGTCTAGGCTGTCAACAAGGGTTGTGCTTAGGCTACTCACATTCTTTGGAAAATGAAAGCAAAATAGTATTTAGGTAAAAATCTTGTAATTTAACAACCATCTGATGGTCCATACTTACTTTTGGAAATGCATGAAAGGCCATAGGGGAGCATTTATATATCAACATGTGCCCCCCCCCCCCCTGTGTGTTACGAAGGAGTCCAGGCCTAGAATGACATCGGGGTCCCAGAATTTCTCTCAAGAGACTGATTCCAAGGAACCTGCCACTAGGCATTATCACTACCAGCATATCAGGCATATATAATTGGTATAACAATTTCAATATGTCACCATTATCTACGCATCATGCATTAAATAATTGCATTATATATAGCTCAAGATTTATTCTCCAATAGTCAAGATGTATTAGCTAATAATAATCTAAGCTCACAAAATACGTGTAATTGCAAATAACGCAGACTTGTTCGGCATATTACATATTATACGAGCTATAAATTCGCATTGGCCTGTGAAAGTATAGTTATATGTCGCCATAGAATTATGCCACCATGACCGTAATAATGAGGTGTATCCATGGTGTAAATTGTCGCAGCGATGGATATAGCAGTGCCTGGGTCATTGGATCAAGGACAAATGACTGGACGCATAAAGCATAACTGGTCGCGTTTGGCAAGTGCACAAAGGGGACCGTCAACGACGATTCTAACATTCGTATCTCCATTGACAGCGCAGATCAGATGATTGAACACAATTAATTGCTCATGTTTCTGCCCTCGTATTATACTGCCGCGAATCTGGAGACATGGTAGTCTGACCCTGATCGGAAACATATGGGTTGTATTGTCCCATCCTCCCTAATAAACATGTTCTCTACGCAATGGGTCTTTCCATTTTATCCATCCATCATATGACGTCATAAGCAACTACGTGACCTGTAGTATGATGTCATGTTCAATGACATCATGAATAACATCATGAATAGCGTAAACGAGTACGCCACGATTGCATACTAAATCTTTCCAGTTTATCCATCCATCATATCACGTCATATTCAACTACGTTGCATGCATGATGACGTCAAAATCAATCACGTCATGAATGACGTAGATAAGTACATCACGAATACATAATTGAAGACGACTAAGCGTTGCTGTACGGATTGGATGTCTTTACTATTTAATAAACATTCTGTTGACTATTTTGAAACTGATTCGACTGGGCGCTGCCATGCACTGCAGCACACAGTCAAGTAATTTCAAAATATTCTGAAGCTTACTTGTATAGTTTTCTGGAAATTGATAACCAGGGCGTTCGGAGATCGATCGGTCCCAACACGGGTGAAGCATGGTTGGAGCTTATCTAGGGCTGCGGGTGGGGTGGGTGGGGGAGGAAGTGCATAGCTAAAACTGGATATATTAAGTCTACACGCTGTCTTGTTGATGAAATAGAACAAGCTTATCAATCTTAGGCCAATTAACTGAACAAATTCCCATTATGTACCGAGACTTTAGAGACTTTATCCTGCAAAAAATATCTAGATCTCGCCCAAGTTTATGAGTCGAATTCTAGCCTGAATGAATGTACCATCAGGTTCCATATGATATATATTGCAACATGTGTCCGGACGATGGATCTATTAACAACAGTCGACACGCAGATATAGCCACAACCAAAATGGCATTTTCAGCTCGGTTAGACAGAGGCTATAGCACCGCGTTCTGCGATCAAAAACCTATTATCTTAAATTGAGTGCAATTGAAGAGACAACCAAGTTGCCAACATCTGGGTCATTGCAAGTGCAGTGCTGAGTTTTCCTTTCATGTTTTCAGAAGATAAATTCTCTGAAAATGAGAAGAATGAATGTAAATTGAATCCTATCGCCAGTTCACGTTCCGCACGGCCAGCAACACGCCTGTTCACTAGCCTGCCCACCCACATGACTGCATACACATCACTCCGCAAGATTAAATAAATTGCAAATCAACACATTATTCAAAACGCATGCACATCGGTGAGAGTAACCAAGCTTGCATTGGGTGGCCACGTGACATTAAACACCAAATGACAGCTTTAGCAGAGAAAATTAAAAACAAATCAAATAACAACTGGAGCCTGTAATAAATACAGGTTATCAAACGAAGAGCCATTTCATATGAAACGTATCACCTTCCTCTAGTAAGAGTGAACGAGCTTAGACTTCGGTGTCTCGCAATATTACTTTGCAAGATGTTGTGCTTTATAATAACTAGGAAGAATAAGACACAGAAGGGGAAGAAGAAGAAGAAGAAGAAGAAGAAGAATATCATTACGAAATTAAAATGAGTTTGAGAATCTTTTTATCACATAATTGTGCTGGGCATGACGGGATACGTTGCCTGTGAGTAGGTCACCATTCACAAACCGGGCGTAGTTTATGTATACGCTGTTTTCAAATTACGTCATTAGAACGTGAATTTATAATACAGATCAGATTCGATCCAATTAACTATAATAGAATACGTATAGCATTTGATATATTTTGAGACAGTTTCTGGGGGAATGGTTTTCAGCATCTTTTGCGGGCATGTACATTGCTAGTCAAGGGAATGTCATTGGTACACATGAACTGATACACATGACTTGATAGTAACATTATACCGCGCTTATAAGCGATGCTTAAGCCATAGTTAAAGCTGGCAGACATGGGCCTGCTGATATATGCACGCATACTTACATCTGTATATATGTCATCTGTCATTCCTCAAGCGTAATATGTCTGTCAGTTCAAAACATCCAATTATTCTGTTTGATCAGATTATTATTAGGAAATACACCTTGACTATTGGAGAGTAAATCCGTATCAAATTGCCTTCATTTATCAACAAGGGATTAAGGGTCTCAAGGAACTGTCATTGAGGGATTTATGTAATTACATAATGTAGCGTGGATTGATAACGACGACAGACGGGTGATGTGCTGGCCAATCTCTTACGGCGGCACAAACGCACACATATCGATGGCGTCTTCATACACCGGGTTGATGTGATCAGTAGCAGTCGTAATATTGTCTGACTAATGTGTTATCCAAGTCAAACTGCCTGGCCATAATTACCATAATAGACAATGATATAATTAGTATTATATTTCCAACCAGGGAATCCGATCGGTCACTCTTGTGTACGTGACGTCAGAATCAAATATGGTACTTGCTAGCTGACATCACAATTATTACAATTATTACGGTAATGGAAAAGTCGGTCATGAAAGTGTCCAATTGTATCTCTGGTTAATTTACCATTTAATAAACATTTTGTTGACTATTTTGAAACTCATTTGACGCTGCAACGCATACAAGTATTCAACACTATTCGTTCCAGGTATACAAATATAGTTTAGTATAATTTCCGCTGAACCTTCGATGTTTATTCGTGTAATCATCCAATTCATATAGTTCCTGGACTTCTGTTCCAATCAAGCGGAATCTTTGTCACTAGCATCGGGACGATACCTGATTTACATACAAAGCTACGACAAACAACTTGTTATTATTAATTTAGGATAAATACATTCCTACTATCAAATACATTACCATGATCTTTTGATAGAGTATATAATACATCGTCACTAAAGCCATCTCTCTCTCTCACTCTCTCTCTCCCCCTCCCTTCCCCCCTCTCTCTCTCTCTTTCTCTCCCCCCCCCTTTCTCCATCTCTACTCCATCTCCCTCCACCGCACTCCTACTCTCTCCCCACCCACGTCCTCTCTCTCTCTCTCTCTCTCTCTCTCTCTTCTTACTCTCTCCCACTCTACTCAATCTCCCTCCACCGCACTCTTACTCCATCCTCACCCACGTCCCTCTCTCTCTCTCTCTATCTCTCTCTCGCTCTCGCTCTCTCTCTCTCTCTCTCTCTCGCTCTCTCTCTCTCTCTCTCTCTCTCTCTCTCTCTCTCTCTCTCTCATTCTCTCTCTATCGCTCTCTCTCTATTTCTCTCACTCTCTCTCTCTCTCTATCTCTCTCTATCTCTCTCTCTCTCTCTCTCTCTCTCTCTCTCTCTCTCTCTCTCTCTCTCTCTCTATCTCTCTCTATCTCTCTCTCTCTCTCTCTCTCTCTCTCTCTCTTTCGTTTGCCTTTGCTCTCTCTCGGATTAGCTGACGTAGTACATATAGCTTATCTAGGAAATTTCAATGGCGTATAGAAACATGGTTAATATGTTCTAACTAGTAATATTCACGCATCCGTAATTTCCATTGACAAGATTGTGTGAATTTCATTACTGCTTATTGATAACTTATAGTACTGCCTCCGCTGCCTCGCACGTCATCACCTCATCCAGGTCCACGCTGTGATTGATGACGCAGACAGCATTCATTTGTTACCATTCTATAATTCTTGGAAAATGTGTAATTAAACAAATGATGACAATACTTCCAAACCCAGCCATGTTTGATAAGTTGGTGACATGATTTAATATTTGTCTATTTGCTCCTAAGATATTGACGGAAAGGAGTCTAATATGTTGTCAGCTACACTATTCGAACCAGCATAGAGAGACCCACCCTTCCTTTGTTACCAGTTCCCAACTGTAGAAACATGTGCATGGGAAATGACTGCTGTATTCAAACAATTTCCTCGGTGATCTTTGAAATTGCATAGTCTTAAACTCAAGACATCTATGCAGAGAGGCTGTTGAATATTGGAAACCTGTTTGACTAGAACATGTTGCTGTCCATGTCCGTAACGCCGCCCAGTCGAATTAGTTTCAACATATTCAACTTACTGTCTACATCATACTGAATGTGTTGTCTTTGTCGGTCAGGATCAAACGGTTATAAATGAGCATTAGGAACAATGGGTTAATAGAGAACCAGAGCTACTTCAAGCCATCGCTGCTCCCTGCAACTTTACTGAAACAAAAAAGTTTAGCTGAGAATATTACTGTAGAAATGTTATTTAACAAAAACAATAAATTGATTCAAATATATTATTTAATTGATACGTCATTTTCCAATTTGAACAGCAGTCTCGCGTTACTGTAATGCTAGCATCGCGCCTTTAACACGGCATCATTCAACGAAAGGGGCCAATTTAAATAATGACACTGAGCTGTCAATACCGGTTGTGACCTCCGCGCGCATTAACCACCGCCATACATTGCTTTCTCATGCTTCGAATTAAGCACCTGATGTCACGAAGAGGAATCGCATCCCATTCCTGGAGCAGTGCAGCTTCCAGCTCCCGCACGTTGTGAAGATGTGGATGGCTCTCACGCACCATACGGCCAAGAATGTCCCACACGTGCTCGATAGGAGACAGGTCCGGTGATCGCGCTGGCCAGTCCAACACCGGAACGTTGTTAGCCTCAAGGAAATCACTGGTGACCCTAGCTGAATGAGGACGGGCGTTGTCTTGCTGGAACATAAAGTCTGTATGATGCTGCATAAAAGGGATAACAACAGGGGCGACAACTTCTGCACAGTAACGTTGAGCCGTTAAATTTTCGCGAATCACAATAAGATATGTTTTGCCATTTTCATGGATTCCAGCCCACACCATGACTCTGCCGCCACCGAATCTGTCGTGCTGAATGATGTTGCCTGCATCATACCGTTCTCCTAATCGTTGCCAAACCCGTTGCCTACCATCCGCCACATCCACACAAAACCTCGACTCATCACTGATGAGTTCTTGCCCATGCAAACCGATTCTCGATGTGACGCTCTGTAAGCGGAACAGCAACAAGTGGACGACGGGCATCATGGAGTCTGTTTCGCACAGTTTGTGGATGCACTGTAGTGCCGGTAGCGGTGTGCAAATTACGGGGCAGCCGCGGCGCAGTCTCACACCTGTGACGTCGTGATGACGTCACTAAGTAGCGGTCTTCTCGTGGTGTTGTTGCTCTCGGTGTGCCAGATCGTGGTTGGTCATTAACATGTCCAGTTTCCTGCTCACGTTGGCGGAGACGGGAAATGACTGAGACGTGAACATTAAAATGTCGAGCAACAGCGCGAACGCTCTGCCCAGCAGCGAGTCTTCCCATTGCTTCATGCCGCTGATTTTCGTGTAGCCCAGTGCGGCGGCCCATGTTCGGTAAGGTAAACTTTTAAGCGTTTTCTGTTAACGTTCGTTATCTGCTTTTGCAATATGGTAAATTTTTGCCTTCGCTACCCGCCAATGTGGGCCAGTGCATGAAAAATGCATTTTCACATGCATTAAGCGTGCCGCCGAGAAAATGATCAGAGAGACATTACATTGACGAAACATGCCTGCCAATTTGGTTATAAATGGACGCATAGTTTTAATACAACAAACCAAACTTCACTGTTGCTAAACTGTTTTGGCTCAGTATATATTTCCTAGATGCAACACGTCCTGCATATTGTAAGATACTATTGAACATGGATTTCTCATACCATGACACACTGCGAAGCGAAATCTGAGTGTAGCCTTTGGAGAACATGTCTGGGACATTGGTGTCTCTCATTTCCAACCAGAAAAACAGAATCAGGGGCAATTTAGCCACGTACACTGGGATCTCCCTGCAGACCACCTAGACTTATGCTACAGAAACAAGATTTTTAAATTAAAGGTTTGATATTTATTGTGAGATAATTATTTGAGTGTATATTCTTTAGCTGTCAAGCAATGTATAATAGACCTTTCCGGTTTTACCTATGCCCCGCCCATCTCAAGCTAAGCTCCACCCACACATCGCTCGTGTTGGGATCGATCGACCTATAAACGCCGTGACTATCAATTGCCAAAACACTACACAGATAAGCTGTTGAATAATTTGAAACTAATTTGACCGGGTGCTGTTGCTGACTAAGGCAGCATCAGCGCCCAGTCAAATTAGTTTCGAAATAGTCAACAGAATGTTTATTAAGTTGCAAAGAATTACAATGACATACAATTCATACAACGTGTCAGAGTATTTGAGATTTTATGACTGTCTATATGGAACCCTTTTGCGACGTAATTATTGTGACGTCACCATACACGCGCTGAGATGATTATGATGTCATATGGGGTCAGATGATGGATCGATACTCTGGGAAGGTGAATTGTGCCAAACTTCTGGAAACTTAATCAATGTCATCTTAAAATATGTACAGTGCAGCTTAGAAATAGCATAGAATGTTTCCAATACAAAATAAAACATACTGTTGAATATTTTGGAGTTGATATGTTTAGGCAGCAATGGCTTCCAATCAAATTAAAGCCAAAATATTAAACAGAACATTTCTTAAATGATGTTCAAATTTGTATAACATGCTTCTATTTGTTTTGGAAATATTCTGACTATTTATGAGTTGCACTTTATCAGACAGTAGCAAAGGTGTCATCATAGTACAGCTAAACAATAACTTAACATGTTCTTAAAACTCAGTGCAATGCACTCTTGCATAGTGTGGACGTAATTAGATTGGAGGCACTTCCTACCAAAAGCATTGATGGCTTTCAATGCAATTACGTCTAAAATATGCAACAACACATATTTACTTACATCTTGGTCAAAATTGTACTTACTAACATTTTTCTGTTTTTGTCTTGGATAATATTCTAAGTTATTTCTGATCTGTGTCATGAATGCACTTAACATTGTGTGCGTGCGGGCGGGCGGGCGTGTGCGCATGCGTGCACTTAACATTGGACGGGGTGTGTGTTTGCATGGACACGGGTCGGTATCACTATGTTAATATCTTACTTATGTCACATAATAGCACAGAATTATATAACAAAGATTTGAGAAATATTCACCTTTGCATGGCTTATTATTATTCAGTTGATCTTCTAATGACAGCCTATTTAAACCAATATCCCTGATTAGTGTTTTCTTCTAACTACTGGTATATCATAGGATATCCATCACTGTTTAACGTCCATCCTGACATAATGGATAAAGGCGCAAGAGGAATACGCAGTGCTGTACAATGATTAAGTAAATTGGAAGTCATCCAGGTTACGTAATGCGGTAAGATACATTTCTAATGTTTAGTATCATTGGCAAAATAATTCTCCGCATTTTAACCATCGCTTTGTGTGATTGTATTATTCGGCTTCAATCTGATGGCATTTATTTCTTCTGAATGCCCCCATAGCTATGCCATTAATGACATCATACTCGTTGTCAGCATAATCCACAGCCCATGATAATGTTATGTAACCTTGATTCCATTTATCTTAAGTGATCGGAGGTGGCACGATTTATTTGATGTGAGGCATAGACATAAATTGGCTAGGCGATGGATCGTCAAATAAAACTAAACTATTTCAAACGCGAAGTTAACGATGCTACATTAATTTTAGACAGTGGCACTTAGTCGCATGCTGCAGTTGAGTTGCCATCGGACAAGCGTCTGAAGATAACATTTTCAAGGATTCCTCCTATGATGAAATAATAAATCACAATCTTCTGCTTCCAAGAAAATGCACTGGGGAAGTTTGATTGCATTATAATTTGAATACATTTATAAAAGCTTATTGGCAATAGAACAGCCTAATAACATATAAACATGACTTTAGGCCAATTTAATATTTATTAATGTGGCCACGCGTGCAATATTAAGCAAAAGATTGTGATTGGTTACACAGAACGCGAAAGATAACTTGTAATAATCCTGCATGCGCTGTGACACAACGACATTTTTCTCGAGACGCCGACGCCGAACGAGTGAACACGACATTATGGTGTTGATTCAAATTTTGTAATACGTGTACTGCTTAGTAATGAAATACGTTTGTAAATGTGCATGATAAATGCAGAAATTTTAAAAGTCGGATTAAGTAATTTTCAATTCCGAAATAACTCTGTTTTATTTCTCATTATATTAGTGGCACATTGGCCAGGACTCTTAGCGAGTGATGCGTCACAGGCCGGAACACGAGCGGGGCGGAATGGTGGGTTCAAACGGGCTTAGAGGATCGACTTTATTGGAGGATTTGTCAAAATACCAATTTATTTTATTATTTTTAATTTTTATTATTTGATAAATATAACATCAACCTCTGTCCCATTTCACTTCATTATTATTAGCATCGTCGAAAATTAAAACATTAAAACACTCGCCAAAGCTCATGCAATGTGATAATTTTCGAATCGGTTGGAAAGAGTGATATGAAATGGGACCTCGTCCCAGATCCTCTATTTAATCCATGTATACCAACTGTTCACGCGGATTGTTGACACGGCATCAAATATGTAATACACATACTAATATTGATTTATCAGGCTGGTGACGTTAATACAGACAGGACAGGGCACACAAAAACTAACCGCCATGGCAGACGGACAAAACATCATTGATATCGGTATGAATGCAAGGCAAATTGACATTGAACATTTGGTTATTTAACATGTTCAGGGGAAGATGAAAGATTTAATGAGATGGTGCTGGAAATATGATGCGTTATGTAATGAGATTAGAAAATGGTGGGCCAAAACAATTAACATGTAATTTCCACGGGGGCTATTATAGCTACATATGCACATACACTATAAAGCAGTAAACTCGTTCTGAAAAGCAAACTAGGTTCGGGATATCATCTGGATGTTGACACAACAAACAATATTTGATTAATTTACCAGATATTATAATTCCGTCGACTGTAAATATTAAGAGATTCATCAAGGTAGATCATTCCTCACCGCCCACAAACTAGGTTGTATCCTCACCACCCACACACCAGGTTGTATCCTCACAAACCACAAACCAGGTTCTATCCTCACCACCCACACACCAGATTGTATCCTCGTCGCCAACCAGCCAGGTTGTATCCCAACCACCGACAAACCAGGTTGTAACCTCACCACCCATACATCAGGTTGTATCCGCACCACGCACACATCCAGTTGTATCCTCACCACCCACAAACCAGGTTGTATCCTCACCACTGACAAGCCAAGTTGTATCCTCAGCACCCACAAACCAGGTTGTATCCTCACCACCCACATGCCAGGTTGTATCCTCACCACCCCCATACCAGGTTGTATCCTCACCACCCACACATCCAGTTGTATCCTCACCACTCACACCTCAGGTTGTATCCTCACCACACACACATCAGGTTGTATCCTCGCCACCCACACATCGGGTTGTATCCTCAACACCCACACATCAAGTTGTATCCTCCCCACCAACACAGCAGGTTGTATCCTCGCCATCCATACATCAAGTTGTATCCTCCCCACCAACACAGCAGGTTGTATCCTCACCACCCACAAGCCAGGTTGTATCCTCTTCACCCACACAGCAGGTTGTATCCTCATCACACACACATCAGGTTATATCCCCACCATTCGTACATCAGGTTGTATCCTCGCCACCAACACATCAGGTTGTATCCTCACCTCCCACACATCAGGTTGTATCCTCACCACCCACAAACCAGGTTTTATCCTCACCACCGATACAGCAGGTTTTATCCTCACCACCCACATAGCATGTTGTATCCTCACCACCCACACATCAGGTTGTATCATTAACACCCACATAGCATGTTGTAACCTCACCACCCACACAGCAGGTTGTATCCTCGCCATCCACACATCATGTTGTATCATCCACAATTAGTATCCTCACCACCCACACATCAATTTGTATCCTCACCACCCACACATCAGGTTGTATACTCACCACCTGTACATCAGGTTGTATCCTCACCACCCGTACATCAGGATGTATCCTCACCACCCACACAGCATGTTTTAACCTCACCATCCACACAGCAGGTTGTATCCTCGCCATCCACACATCAGGTTGTGCACACATATCAATTTGTATCCTCACCACCCACACGCCAGGTTGTATCCTGAACACCCACACAGCAGGTTGTATCCTCATCACACACACATCAGGTTGTATCCTCACCACCCGTACATCAGGTTGTCTCCTCGCCACCCACATATCAGGTTGTATCCTCAACGCCCACACATCAGGTTGTATCCTCGCCATCCATACATCAGGTTGTATCATCCACATATCAATTTGTATCATCACCACTCACAAGCCAGGTTGTATCCTCACCACCCACATGCCAGGTTGTATCCTCTCCACCTACACAGCAGGTTGTATCCTCATCACACACACATCAGGTTGTATCCCCACCATTCGTACATCAGGTTGTATCCTCGCCACCAACACATCAGATTGTATCCTCACCACCCGCACATCAGGTTGTATTCTCACCTCCCACACATCAGGTTGTATCCTCACCACCCACAAACCAGGTTGTATCCTCACCAGCGATACAGCAGGTTTTATCCTCACCACCCACATAGCATGTTGTAACCTCACCACCCACACAGCAGGTTGTATCCTCGCCATCCACACATCAGGTTGTATCATCCACACTTTGTATCCTCACCACCCACACATCAATTTGTATCCTCACCACCCACACATCAGGTTGTATACTCACCACCCGTACATCAGGTTGTATCCTCACCACCCGTACATCAGGATGTATCCTTACCACCCACACATCATGTGTTAACCTCACCACCCACACAGCAGGTTGTATCCTCGCCATCCACACATCAGGTTGTGCACACATATCAATTTGTATCCTCACCACCCACAAGCCAGGTTGTATCCTGACCACCCACACAGCAGGTTGTATCCTCATCACACACACATCAGGTTGTATCCTCACCACCCGTACATCAGGTTGTATCCTCGCCACCCACATATCAGGTTGTATCCTCAACGCCCACACATCAGGTTGTATCCTCCCCACCCACACAGCAGGTTGTATCCTCGCCATCCATACATCAGGTTGTATCATCCACACATCAATTTGCATCCTCACCACCCACACGCCAGGTTGTATCCTCACAACCCACACGCCAGGTTGTATCGTCACCACGCACACAGCAGGTTGTATCCTCATCACACACACATCAGGTTGTATCCACCCCACCGTACATCAGGTTGTACCCTCGCCACCCCCCCCCCCACCCCCATCAGGTTGTATCCTCACCACCCGCACATCAGGTTGTATCCTCACCTCCCACACATCAGTTTGTATCCTCACCATCCACAAACCAGGTTGTATCCTCACCACCGATACAGCAGGTTTTGACCTCACCACCCACAAACCAGGTTGTATCCTCATCACCCGCACATCATGTTGTATCCTCACCACCCGTACATCAGGATGTATCCTGACCACCCACACAGCAGGCTGTATCCTCATCACCCACACATCAGGTTGTATCCTCACCACCCACAAACCCGGTTGTATCTTCACCACCACATAGCATGTTGTAACCTCACCACCCACACAGCAGGTTGTATCCTCGCCATCCACAACTCAGATTGTATCATCCACATATCAATTTGTATCCTCACCACCCACAAGCCAGGCTGTATCCTGACCACCCACACAGCAGGTTGTATCCTCATCACACACACACGCATCGGGTTGTATCCTCACCACCCGTACATCAGGTTGTATCCTCGTCACCCACACATCAGGTTGTATCCTCGCCATCAACACATCAGGTTGTATCCTCCACACATCAAATTGTATCCTCACCACCCTCAAGTCAGGTTGTATCCTTACCACCCACACAGCACATTGTATCCTCGTCACCCACACATCAGGTTGTATCCTCACCACCCACACATCGGGTTGCATCCTCACCACCCGGACATCATGTTTTAGCATGAGTCAAATCCCAATAGCTAGTCAAACAATATTTGCTCTCATGTGATTCTTTGCAAGACATTTTAATAAAATACACAACACAAGAATGACAAATATTTAAGATTCACCCAACACGTCCTGTTTACCGCTGACGTGATTACCAGGACTACTCTAGCATTATTAGCATGCTATCGTTATTGGTTCGTTGTTGGACGTCTATAAATACACTTTGCCTCTAATAGATATTCTCCCTGAAGGAGCAGCTTTGAATTGTGATATTAGACTAGGCATTCTTTGCGTAAGATCTCGCCAATAACAAATCAAGTGCGCCATGGTAGAGCTGGAGTCAATATTGTGTTTTAAAAGTGTAAATATAGCAGTTTGGCTTTGCGCTATGGAATTATGCAACCATGATTTGATTATGGCGGTGTATCCGCGGTGCGCATTCTCATAGCGATAGATGTGGTAGTGCCGGGGGCATTGGATCCAGGGACAAGTAAATGAATACCTAACAATTAACTTCTCGCGGGCGAGTGCCGACGACGATTCCAAAATTCCATTCCCCCATTGATTGCACTGTTCAGAAGACTGAGAACATTTAGTTTATCATATTCTGCCCTCATAAGGTCGTCAGCGTGGAGACAAGGTAGCCTGACCCCATTTGCAACCATATGTGTTACATTGTGCCATTCTCCCCAGTCGAGATGTTCTACAAGCAATTGATATATACACATGCGCGCGCGTTCCACTGTATCGTGCGATTGACATTGTCCACAGTCACTTCCGGATGGTTCTTTGTAGGATCTGCAAGATATTATGTGAACACACTTTTGCATCCATGTGCACTAGCTTTGCACTATTGACTAGTACGATACCACAATGAAGTAGTTCCGTTGCATTTTGAATGTGGTGAGATTTTGTAATTCTACAAATAAAAACGGCACCCTTGTATAGCCTTAGTTAATAAATGCCTTGAAAATATCTGGCTGTCTAGAAAAGTTGAAATTGACAACACTTTTCAGCAATTAATACACAATATTTGGCATACGTCATGGTTTATATATGAACATGTGATTCCAATATCATTGATAATACGAACCAATTAAATAATGTTTCTAGAAATATTAAAATACAAAACACGCGCTTGCGCCTTGGCTTAGCTATGCAAATGCAACATCGGGAAAAGATATTACGCAGTAATCGCGATGTAAAATTGGCAATTTATTCATATATGGATATTATGCCCCGGCTTGTATTTATCATTTTAACCATTGAAATCACAGTGTACTAGTTGTAAAACAACTGTACAGTGCTGCTGTGGAATAGTTTAAGCCTAATTAGACTGCGACATCTGCCAGTCAAATTAGGTTCGACTTATGCAAGAGATTATTCACTGCATCATAAAGAATTAGTTTTCCGCTCTGTAATGTTTAACCTTTGAGCCCAGTATTTCCGGATTCTCAATTTCAAAATAACATGCATGTTAGCTGTTAATCATTTTGAAACTAATTTGACAGGAACCTGTTGCTGTCATATACAACAGGAGCTTTCAGTAAAATGAATGTTCAAGATATTCAAAATAGTATTTATTAAATCATAACTGATATTTAGCAATCAGCGTTATGGGTACACACGATTAAAGTGTTAAATGGTGTCGACACAAAGAAAGGAATACTTATGATGATGGAAAATTATTACTACATCTCACAATTCCACAGGCTGTCTTGTTGCTAATAATTTAAGCTTATCATGTTAGGTAATTTAACGCATTTATGACGAAACCGGCCAAATCGAGATCTCTACAGGGGTCTTGAGGAATGGCAATGTGTTAAGACACTATTATTTTTGAAAATTTATCACCGGGCCGAGTCAGGCTTTCCAGTGGTAGATTTTCAAAAAATAGTACACGAGGAAACATGTTGATTCTGATGACCAAATTAAGCCATTAAAAGTTTAAACGAACACATTCTCATTAGAATGATGAAGCGATCCATTTCAAGCTATACCATACCCATTTCTACTGAGATGAAAAGTATCACTTTGCACGAGCTTTAGCAAGTGCACAGTAATACTGCCCGATAAAACAGTGAGCGATGTGGTGGGATCCATCTATATCATGCTGGATATTACCACGACAGTATTGATGTATATTACTAGACACCTCACAAGTAGCATTCACTATTATGGTAAGATAATCATCTCACGGTTAACACCATTTTACGAATATCATTTGTATTTAATGAGACGTAGTGATTCAGCATCCATCATCATAAACATCATAATCTCACTCCAGGAAATAGCTAATGACGTTGCAACATTAATTTGTAACCAGTTCATAATCCTAGACACAGTTTCACATACAAAATGAATGACAACGACAATGCAAATTTGGCAACTGTCGTGCAGTACTCTTTCAGTTTCTACGTTCCGTATCAAAACGGATCATTGTGCTTTCAGCCATGCAAATGATAACAACCCGTAGTTCACATCAATCAAATACCGGTACTGTTCAGGAATATGGCAAGTGGGCATACAACTTACCGGGCTTCTGTGAAGTACTCAACCACGATCGTCTGTTGCAAGTACTGATGTATGGGTTGTGACTGTTGAATTGAAATAATTGCTTCTTTAATCCTTCAAAGTCTTATGTCTTAATTTCATGACATCTATGCAGAGAAGCTGGCAAAATTGGAATCCAATTTGTCTAGAACATGTTGCCTCCCAAGTCAGTAACACCGCCCATTCAAATTAGTTTCAAAATATTCCATACACTGCCTACACCCGCAGGAATGTGTGGTCACTTGTTAGTAGTGGTCAATGGCATGCTAGCGAACATCAGCAACCAAGGCTTAATAGAAACTCATAGCTACTTCAAACCATCGCCGCTCCTTACAACTATATTCCTTAGGACACACGGCACCATGTATATTGGAATATAACATTGACCATGACATTCTCATACCGTGGCACATTGCGAACCCATTCTGAGTGTAGCTTTTGGAGAACATGTCTGTGTTTCTAATTTGCCACTAGAACAGCGAAAGAAAAAGACATGGAGATAATTAACACTGCGCGTGCGTGTGCGTGAGCGCGCGTGCGTGTGCGAGTGTGTGTAAGCGAAGATACGTATCATTATTCAACTGTTAATAGCTTATTTATGTGACATAAAAGCACATAATTACGTAACTTAGTTTTGAGAAATATTCACCGTTACATGGCTTATGTTATTAAGATAATCTTAAAATGGCAGCTTTTTCATTTAAACCAATATCTCTGATTAGTCCTTTATTCTGACTACTGACACATGATAGGATATGCACCACTGTTTAACTTTCACTTTGCCAGAGTGGATACAGGTGCGATAGGATTAAGCAGTGCTGTAACATTATGCAGTAAATTGTAAGACGTGTGCGTTCTTTAATGTGGTAAGATGTTTATTGTTGTTGCCAAAAATAATTCTCAGGATTATTGTGGTATTCCGCTTCGATATACTGGTATTTACTCCTTATTATAGTTATTTAGCTACTGTCTCTGGCGTAATATCATAAAGGATTTTAACGTAATCACTATTCCACAATAATGGTATTTCACCTTGCATACAATTTATCTTATGTGATCTGGTGTGATTAGAGATAAAGACATGAATTGGCTAGGCGATGTGTTGCCAAATAAAACTAAGCTGTTTCAAACACCCAGTTAATGATGCCGCAATTACAATCGCCAGAGGCACGTAGTCTCATACTGCAGTTGAGTTCTCATCGGATACGCATCTGGAGTATTGCACCTATGATGAAATCATAAATCGCCAACTTCTGCTTCCAAGAAAACACATTGGGGAAGTCTGATTCTATTATAATTTGAATACATTTATGAAAAAGAATATTGGCAATAGGATACGATAATAAACGTAACACAGTTCTGGCCGTTTGTTAGACATACTGCACATTATTATATACACGCGGCTTTAAGCCCATTTAATATTCATCAATATGACCACACCTGCAATATTCAACGAAATATGTACATAGGTTACGTAACGCGTAAGAGATATTTTAATTTGCAAGCTAACGAAATGTACCTCAGGAAAGGTTCCTCGCGACGACGATGGCAGGGGTAAATGGTGTAATATTTGTACTACTTAGTTATGAAATACGTTTGTAAATTTACATGATAGATGCAGACATTTTAAAAGTTGGATGACAAGTAATTTTCAAGTACAAAATAACAATGTTTTGTTTGTCATTATTATTTGTGGCGCATTGGTGACAGCCTTTAGGTAAGTGATGCGTCACAGCGAGGAAACGAGCAAAGCAAAATGGCACGTTCAAGAGGGTTTCAGGGATCGTCAAATTATCAACATATTAGTTAATTTTATGAATAGAATCTCAAACTCGGTCCCATTTCATATCACTATTATTAACATCGTCGAGAATTATCACATAACGTAATAATTTTCGACTCGTTTGAAAACAGTGGTATTCCAGATCCTCTATAGAATCCATGTATACCAACTGTTCATGTGGATTATTGATGCAGTATCAAATATGTAATACGCATTCTAATATTGAGTTATCATGGTAGTGCCATTAATACAGGCTATGACGAGCAGGACACGGCATGAAAGATAGGCAGAAAGTTTATCATGTCGCTATGAATACAAGTCCAATTTACGTTGAACCTTCGATTATTGAACCTGTTTGAAGGAAGATGATTGGCATTGAGATGGGTATATGATGATGTATGTAACGTGATTTGAGAAAACAATTAGGGCACCGCGATAGTTGGCTGGTGAGTGCGATCCAGTGTTCAGGATTGGAAGTAAGATGATAAGTGTGCCCATGAAACATATAGCTTATGCGCCTGGCCGTATGTACGTATGCTTACTGTATTCTGCGGCTGTAGTAGTAGAAACATCATACAGCTGCAGTCACTCCTTCTTCGCTTTTGCCCACAGTGTCTTGTCCTTAGCCGAAATCATTAGCGTCCTATGTTCATTTCTTGCCTTGAGTGTACCGAGTCCTCCTTTATTGACGTCGCCTCGTAGCACGCTTAGCAGATTTATGCAATAACGTCCTCTCCTGTCTTGGTATTTGCTGCCTCCGACTAGGGCAAACTCCAAGGCCCTCTGTGCCGGTTTGTCTTCTAGTATCCTTAGCACATGGCCAAACATGGGCCATCATTGCTGGACGACCTTTACAGACAGAGGCGACGTATTACACAGCCTTTATAGTCCATCATTGGAAATTATTCTGTCTGCCCATCGGCGTCCAGTGTCCTGGCCGTAACAGGTGTACACAGAAAGGGATAGCTTTGGGGGGAGAAAGAGAGAGAGAAGAAAGAGAGAGAGAGAGAGAGAGAGAGCGAGAGAGAGAGAGAGAGAGAGAGAGCGCGAGGGAGGGAGGGGGGGAGGGAGGGAGGGGAGAGATAGAAAGAGATAGAAGGGGAGGTGGGGATGGGGAGAGATACATATATGGTCATGAATGCCTGTGTGAAACTGACAGAAAAATAGTACTACAAGTCAAGTTATAAATTAAAATCGATAGAAAACAATTCTGGTTGTCGTAAGAGGACCTACAGAACGCCTATCTTTTAAGGATATGAGAAAGCTCAGCTGCCAAGAAAAGATATTTACTCGGCAATGCACTGTGGAATACACAAATTGTGGAAACATTTTACTCTTTCTGAAATCCAACCTGTTTTCTGGATACGATTATGAAATTGACACCATATTCAGTATTTTGTTAGTCTTACAGATATTATAATTCAGTCGACAGTAAATATTGAGGTATTCTCACTACCCGCGGCTCAGGTTGTTTTCTCACCATCCACGCATCAGCTTGTTTCCTCGCCATCCACACATCAGGTTGTATCCTCACCACCCGCAGATCAGGTTGTATCCTCACCATCCACACATCAGGTTGTATCCTCACCATCCACACATCAGGTTCTATCCTCACCATCCACACATCAGGTTGTATCCTCATCACCCACACATTAGCTTGTATCCTCACCACCTACACATCAGGTTGTATCCTCACCACCCGCACGTCAGCTTGTATTTTCAACACCCCGACATCAAGCTGTCTCCTCAGATCAGGTTGTATCCCCACCACCAGCACACGAGGCTATGTTATTAAGTCAATTATATTACCTAACGTCGTCCCATCTCTAGCTAGTCAAACAATATTTTCTCAAGTGATTAGTTGCAAGAAATTGCAAGATAATACACAAAACAGGAACGAAAAATATCTAAGGCTCAGCCAAGGCGTATTGGACAGCTGGAGTGTTTTCCTGAACTACTTCGGTATCATTCGTATGGTGTCTGTAATGGTTCGTTTTGAAGTTATGGTCATGTTAGCTATAACTACAATTTGACTGTGATAGCCCGAAATTGCCGTGTCCTGGAATTATAGCTATCATCGTGTGCTGCATACATAGTTGACCTTTGCGGTTATAGCAATGCCCCACCCAACTCTAGCTAACCTCCACCCACACCTCGCACGTGCTGGGATCGATCGATCTCTGAACTCCATGACTATCAATTTCCAGAAAACTATACAGGTAAATTGTTGACTATTTTGAATTCATGGAACCTGCGACTAGGCTTTATAACTATCATCGTATGATGCATATATAATTGGTTTAATGACTTCAATATGTCACCGTTATCTACGCATGGTGCATTATCTATGGCTATTTCTTGGGCACCATTAACCGCCAGCTGATTAATGGATGCAATTTGCTCAAGATTTATTCTCTAATGTTCGAGATGTGTTCTCTAATAATAATTTAGGCTGACAAATTATGTGTAATTGCAAGTAGCGCAGAATATTATATATGATACGAGCTATAAATTCGTAACGGCAGATGCATGTATGTCGCCATATAATTATGCTACCATGGCCGGATTAGAGAGCTGTATCCACGGTGTACATGGCATAGCGATGGATGCATCATTGTCTGGGTCAGTGTATCAAGCGTAAGTGAATGGATACATTCGTCATATCAGGTCGCGGTTGAGAAGTGCCCAATGCGTACTGTCATGGATGATTCCAAAATTCATTCCTCTGTTGACGGCGCTGTTCAGATGGCAGAACACATTGCTTGATGACATTTCTGCCCTCGTTCTGTACTACCACGGGCTGGAATATACGGTTTCCCGAACCTGGTCGCAACCATATGGGTTATATCTGCTGTCGTGTTGAGAAAATGAAACATCTTCATCATTCGAGGTCAATTCATCTTTCCAGAGTATCCATCAATCATCTGGCCTCGTATGACGCCATAATCAGCTCAGCCCGTGTATGATGACGTCACAATCATTACGTCACAAAGGGTTCAATATAGACCGTCATCAAATCTCAACAGCACGACACGCTGTATGAATTGTATATCTTTGTAATTGTTTGCTATTTAATAAACATGCTGTTGAATATTTTGAAACTAATTTGACTGGGCGCTGTTATGCCTTAGGCAGCAACAACACCCAGTCAAATTTGTTTCAAAATATTCAACAGCTTACCTGTATAGTTTTCTTGAAATCGATAGTCAGGGAGTTCAGAGATCGATCGATCTCAACACGAGCGACATGTGGGTGGAGCTTAGCTAGAGATGGGGGGGGGGGGGCATAGCTAAGACTGGAAAGGTCCATTACATGAGCGAATATTCATTAGAGAAGCAGACATTATCCGGTACAACATATTTAGTTATCGCGTACTGTTCAAATAATAATCAGCTTCCACCTGATGTCTTTGTTGTAAAATGTGTACTTTTGTCTGAGCAATAAATTTAGTGACATCATTTGACAAGCGGTTATAGCCGCAAACGAAATAACATTAGACATTTCCACTTTATCCATCCATCATATGACGTCATAATTAACTACGCGGTGTGTAGAATGCCATCATGATAAATGACCTCATTATGATGCCATGCATGGCGTAGATAAGTACGTCAAGGGCGCGTACTTGAAGACGGACTATGCGTAAGTCTACTATTTAATACAGATTCTGATAGTCAAGGACTTCAGAGATCGATCGATCTCAAGTGTAGGCTGAGCTTACCTAGAGGTGGGCGGGGCATAGCTAAAACTGGAAAGGTCCGCATTTCGAGCTCACTCAGACAATGGGTATAACATTGCGCGCTGCTATCATTAATATATCATATTAAATCGAGGTGGGATTGAAGATACAACCAAGTCACAGTGATCCAGGTCATTCCAGGGGCAGTGATGAGTGTCTATTTCTCTGTTTCAGAAAGGAAATGCCACCACAATGAAATGGAATGTAAATTGAATCATGTCACGGTTCCACTCATTCGCACATCGAGCTGTACGTCTGGTCGCTCGCAAATCCAGCCATATGCCTGCCTGCATAATGTGTGCATAGGTCTATATGACTGGCTTTCTATCCCTCTGCACGCTCATATAAATTGAAAAGGACTTTGGAATCATTTATTCTAATTCGAAATGTATTTGAGATTCTAGTTGAGATTATATTTATCACACAAGCTATTAATTAGAGTTTTAACGTCAGTTCTTGCAATTTCCTCATTCCAAACAATGAGAGGGCAAATTTGTCACACGAGTTATCTTCCTCTAGTTCGTGCTTTCCCCGTCTCAATGAGAGAGCTAAGTGGTGCTGCCATTTTCTCCGTAACTGACCCTTTGACCATGAACAACACCGGCACGCTACGCTTCACGCGTTTAGTGGTACCCTTTATTTCCAGCCATACAGGCTACGCTGCCCGATAGTTGGTGCCTATCTGTTCTATCCACTGAATAAAACAAGCATTGCTCCCACGACTAGGCCTACTCGTATTGCTCCTACCTTAGTGAATTAAAACGCTGTTATGCCATCTCAGCTCTGTCGATTTGGCGTTTCCTATAATGTATACACATCGTCCTTTCCGCAAACAGGTAGGCGGGCGTATACAGCTTCCAGTTAAAATAGTTTTAAAGGTGCATATTCACAGTAGAATGACTGAACATACAAATTAAAAAATTGTATAGCTTTAGAGGCTTAAATTGCGAAAGAAATCTTAACATATGATGATTTCATTATGTATACAGTAATATAATTTTTTGAGTTGGTAAATTGTTCAAATTCACAACTGAAAATATGAAATTTCTTTATGCGGAATGAAATCATCATATGTTAAGAGTTATTTCGTTTCATTTCATCGGAAGACACAGTTTAATTTTCTAAAAGTATACAATTTTAATACTTTTATTTGCAATCATTCTGCTGTGACTATGCACCTATTCGGCATACTATTACTTACAACATATAAATGTACCCAAAACTATCATCAAAGCAGTCGTAACAAAGCATGTTAATGAGAACGAAGACTACCGCCTATTAGACAGACAGGAACAGGTAATTATCTGTTTCGCTGGAGAACAGGGCACGGCCGCCTCAACGCACGTCTACATAAAATGGTTCGGCTTGTGCCATCACCAAGCTGCAACTGCCGTGCCCCAGGGGAAACCACCGAACACATATCACAACACACTCCACTTTATGCTCAGAAAAGGGCTTCGCTCTGGTCGCAATGCCGCATACCTGCGCATCAAATTGTATGGCTCCTATGCGGAAGTGATCTCCACTACTAACTTCATAAAAGAAAAAACGTATCATTGTATAAGATGGCCATGTAGATGAACGCGACAACAACATATAAATGCACATGAACTTATTTAAAGTTGCGTATTCACAGTAGATTGTCTGCAAATAAAATTGTTACAGTTGTATACTTTTAGAAGCTTAAATTGCTTGCTTAATGTAATGAAACGAAACGGGGTTAGTTCCATTCACGCCCTTCCCACACTAGCATGTGTCAGGGCCCTCGTATATGTATATGGTAGAAACTGCTCATAGTGGACCAAATTTGGAGGGCTACACGGTGGTAGCGCTTTAAGATAGGTGATCATAAGACCATCTATCTTAAAAGATCCGCGATCGTGTGACCACCAAAACATTCACCGCGTAAAGTAATCTTTATTAAGGCACAGAGAACATGAATGTTCTTACTGAACGCTATTATATGTTCCATAATATGCCGGTTATAGAAAGGCGAAATTAGTCATTGGTTTTCTGCTGGTCCAAATTCGTCGATTAAGGGTTTTTTTCACCAAAGTCTGACTAAACTATCATATTCGCCTACACGACTCGGCCTTTACCAAACCATTCATCTGCCAGTCTTCCCTTTCCATACACCCGCCACTGCATTGATTCATTCGTTCATTCATTCAATCACCCACCCATCCATCCATCCATTCATTCATCCACCCGCTACCCACCCACTCATATCTACCACTACACCAAACGCCTTCGTTGACATCCAATGCAAGCGCCGATGTGTAGGTGTGCCGTAATGCTCGTTAATCAATAGCGGCTTCACAGGTAGGTGTGAAAACAAATCAGAGAGGCGTGACGTATTTTCGCACGTGCCTACCACATTGCTGTTTTCAACAAATATTGGGATTTTGAATATGATTTCACACTTCCAAATGCAAGAGGAAGCAACACATACTTATCAGAAAAATACAATCTTTACAGATTTGTAATCTTGGATATCCATTCTGACACATAGTGTTAATAATTTTAGAGTTATTGTTAAAGGATACAAATGTATGTTCAATGTAGACAGATGTTCATATTTTCCTAGGATATTTGTGGATTTCCCATGAATTGCTATGGGGTGTGGTGGGGTGGGGGGGGGGGGTGTGGGCTGGGGGTGGGGGAGGGGGTGGGAGGGGATACAATCAACATATAATGTAAAAAGGAAGTAATTTCTAACTTATCTAGACTATTATAATGTACCCCAATAGATAGATAATAAAATTCCCGTTCCGAGCATATGTGTTAAACACAGTATAGATGGAATAGGGAAATAAGGGTTGCATACCTCCTTTTTGTTATGTAGTAAATTTCTCAACCACATGGGCGAGAAATCCTGCGCATGTGTACTTGACTTGCGCCGTCATTGTTGGTCATGAATATTGGTGTTTTTCTTTATCATTTGAACTCTTCACTACAAACATTTTTTAGTAATGCGCAAAATAATATAATGACAAAAACAACAACATGTCATTTCAGAATTAACATTATTTTAATTAACTAGTAGAATTTCCCAGACCTACATTGAGATTTATCATTATAGTCCATGCGAAATAGCGCATTTCACACGATTTTATATATAGCAAGAGCAAGTATCATACGTCATCGCTGCTAGGCATGCTAAGATACGTGAAGCGCAAGTAGGTCACCATTCACAAAACAGGCGTAGTAATACATTGTTTCAAATTACATCACTAGCGTGTGCCTTTATAAGACTGGTGAGAGATACAATGATGCATGCTGGTGTAATTAGTGTCAGGTAATGGATAATAAGCAGGCTAATGTAATAAGCACGCTATAGAACTCCGGAATGAATTATGTTTACGCTTTCAATGATACAGATCAGAATCCATTCAATTCACTATGGTGGAAGGAACATAGCATTGGATATATTTTGAGACAGTATCTGGTGGAATGGCTTTCGGTATCATTCGCGGGTGGATACTGGTTCTCTGGTACGCATACATTGATGCACACATTATGACGTGCTGACCCGCATGAATAAGAGGTAACATTATGATAATAATAATAATAATAATAATAATAATAATAGGATATTTATAGTGCGCTATAATTCCACGCAAATATTGCGTGCTCTAAGCGCTTACAATAATAAAATAAAATGATCATACAGTTGGATATGCCTGACGGAACAAAAACGTTTTAAGATTTGATTTAAATATAGCTAGAGTGGATGAAGATTTAAGACTAGCTGGAAGATCATTCCATTCTGTAGAAGCAACAAAAGCAAATGTTCTGTGACCATAGGTTTTTGATTTAACTTTCGGAATTTTAAGCAGGTTTAGATTTGCAGATCTAAGTGGCCTGCTTGGCGTGTACGTTTCTAGCAGTTCTGAAAGGTAGGTTGGTGCTGTAGATATGATACATTGATAGGTTAGGCAGAGGACTTTGAAGCGTATTCTCTGTTCTATTGGAAGCCAGTGAAGATCTTGGAGAATGGGACTGATATGATCACGCTTACGCTTTAGGGAAACAACTCTAGCGGCTGCATTCTGAATTGCTTGGAGTTTGCGCATAGCATCTTTTGAGGCGCCTATACACAGACTGTTACAATAGTCTAACCGTGAGATAATTAATGTTAGTACCAGCATAATTGCAGCTTCGCGACTTATGTATTTTCTGATGTTTGATATATTCCGCAGCTGCATAAAACACACCTTACGCAGATAACGGACATGATGTTCCATACTAAGTTCATTGTCTAACATGACACCCAAGTCCTTAACAGTGTCTACCAAGGGAATTTGAGCTGAGCCGATGGTAATCGCAGATAACTCTGTTTTGGCACGCCGAATTGCTGGTCCAATCAACATCGCTTCGGTTTTATCATCATTCAACATCAACATGTTAGAGGTCATCCATAATTTAATATCGGAGCAACAGTTTGTTATTTGATTGGAAGCGATAGTTGCAGTGGATGTGGATGGCGTAAAATTGTTGATTAGTTGAGTATCATCTGCGTAAAGGTGTCTTTTGATATTATATTTTTCGATTACTGAACCTAGTTGTCGAGTGTACAGGGTGAATAGAACGGGGCCCAGTATAGACCCTTATGATGCGCATATAAGCGATACTTAAAGTGAAATTCCAGTGAAAATCGGGAATAAGTCAACTAAAAATATACTATGATCCGAAATAGTTGCCGCAAAAAAAAAAAATACACTGTTCCATTGCCGAGAAATAATAAAATGAATATGCCCAAAACGCTCGAAAACGTGACTCCTGGGCGCGTCCATTTTCTCGCAACGTGAACGAGAAACCGCGAGATTATGACGTCAACGACACACCAGCAAAATATCGCCAGTGCTTTTAGATTTACCTGTTTACTTCGCGTTATGAAGGCCGAATCTTAATTAACGCTTTAATGACAAAATTCTGTCAGGAAAATCAGAATATTTCCTTATTGAATGGCCATTTGCAGGCCAAGCGAAGACTATTTTTGAAAATTTACCACTGGAATGACTGGTTCGTTTACTGAGACAGTCGTTTTAGTTGTAAATTCTCAAAACAGCCTTCTTTTGACCTGCGTCCTCAACTTGACGGTTGCAGAGGCCAGTGCTGGCGTGAAATGGTTAAATCGCATCGTGTCCGCATGTCAAGCATGGGCTTGCAGTAATAGAAACGATCATGGAAAGGGTACGGAAATTCACATTTTCAGATACCGGATCCACAGAAGCATCCGCATGAAAAGGGGCTAACTGAAAGATGGCTTCATAACATCGGCACTGGATGGATATCTTCCACATTTAAATTTGGATGACACAAGTTTAGAACATATAGTCTGTATAATTTAAAAATAATGTGTCATGCATTTCAAAACAAAAGGCGCGGTACTTAATTTTAATATAACAGAATCAAACTCGACAATTAACGTCGTATTTGCTTGCATCAATTGTAAAACGGGATTTGCAAACCAAAATGAAACGATGTCGCTGATTGCCCGGTCGGTCACTTATAGGCAACCGCTTAGCGGCTTACTTCGTAGACAATAGTAGGTGACAGCTAGTAAATAATGACAAGTGTACGCTAGACATAATTAGTAGTTTAGTGCTGTCACACTATTGAAATCCAGCGTTATTAATCATTTACAACATTTACTCCCAATTTTAAAATAACTATGCTGAGTGTTGAATATTCTGAATTAAATTTTCCTGGAATTATGTTGCAGTAGCTTCCAAACTAATTAGTTTCACACGATAGGCCTATGCAGGGTAAATTTTAAACTTTCTGCTTTTCTGTCCTTGAAAGGGTTAACTAATTGATCCCAAATTTTTAAATGTTGACCCATATTTACTGCCTGTTGAATATTTTGAAACTGGAATTTGACTGGAAGCAAAAGTTGCAATATCACCAGCTTTCAGAGAAATTACATTCAACATTTATTCAACTAACATATTTTTCAAAAATTGTTGTAGCTGGTTGATTGCAAACACGCTCCTGGCATAACCCTTCAATGTTTTTAAAAAATAGAAATTTCCCATAAGAAAACAATTTTTGACAATTTAGCACTACAATGACTGGCGCGATCATCGGGACACTAATTGCACTTCAATTTCCTCCAAACACTGTGGCAAAGTGTCAGTTGTTTAGCCAGTACGCTAATTATCGACGAGATGCAAGATTTACCTCCCCTGGTTACGGCTATCCTCGATCGGGCAAACGGAGTAGGTGTGTCGGTGAGGTCAGCTGCTTGGCCAAAATGGCGCCTCTATCTACTGGTTACTTTAGCAATTTAAATTGAGGATATCTTTTTTATTTGTTGGCATAAAATTGTGCTCTTGGTCTCAAATTAATGCGGAAAATTAGTACTTTACGTCAGATGCATAACATCCCCCAGTGGAATATCCCTTTAAGCCATAGTCAGAGCTGCCAGATATAGACCTGCTGATATATACACGCGTACTTACATTTGTATATATGTCATCTGTCATTACTCGAGTATAATATCTCTATCTACTGGTTACTTTAGCAATTTAAATTGAGGATATCTTTTTTATTTGTTGGCATAAAATTGTGCTCTTGGTCTCAAATTAATGCGGAAAATTAGTACTTTACGTCAGATGCATAACATCCCCCAGTGGAATATCCCTTTAAGCCATAGTCAGAGCTGCCAGATATAGACCTGCTGATATATACACGCGTACTTACATTTGTATATATGTCATCTGTCATTACTCGAGTATAATATGTCTGCCATTTTAAAGCAGCTAATGATTCTGTTTGCTCAGATTATTATTGGGGAATACATGTTGACTATTGGACAGTAAATCTGTATCAAATCGCCTTCATTTATCAACATGGCATTACGGGCTTCCAAGAAACGGTCATTGAGGGATTTATATAATTACATAATGTAGCGTGGGTTGTTGGCGTGATTCGCTGGTCAATCGCTTAAAACCGCACGCACATGCACCCATCTATAACGTGTGCATGCATAAGAATCTCTTGACCAGGAACGACCGTCGTATTGTCTGGCCAGTGTTAAATCTAGGCCACATAGTTTAGCCATAATTACCATTATATATAATGATAGAACTATGATTATACCTCCAATGAAGGAATCCGACCTGTCACTCTCAAGTACTTCACGCCATAATCAAACATGCCTATTACTAGTTGACGTCATATTGGAAATGTCCGTCACGGTGATGGACAATTATGCCATGAAACTGTGCAAATTGCATCTCTTTGCCGAATTAAAAATTGTTGCAACTAATTTGACACCTCCAAATATTCAATAACATTTTGCCATGTATACAAACATCTCCACGATTCCAGCGTCTTTACTTTTAATCACGTGATCAACCATGTCCTATAGTGCCTACACTTTTTTGCTGGTCACACGGGACATATGCCGTAGCATCAGAGCCAACATATTATATAGCATACCTGATTTGCATACAAAGCTTCGACAAACAAATTGGTATTATTAATTTAGCATAAATAAATTCCTACGATTAAATAAATTGTCATGACATTTTGATCAAATCTATAATACCTCGTCATTAAGCGCTGGTCTATCATCCACTCTATATGCCATGTTCCAGAGAAAGCCAGACAAATATGCAGTCGGTATTCAGTCAGTTAGTGTTCCCATCCTAAGAACATTGATGGATGTGACATAGCCATCTGGTAAACACTTCCGGTTTTTCAATTTTACAAAATGCAATACGTATACTTCCAAATGCCAATTGTAGCCGCCTGGGGCGCGCGTGGCTCCGCCGCTTGCCGTTGTTGTTGCTGCCGCTGGTCAGCCAGCCTCGGGGTCGGGAGCGGTCGCCGCGCATCTCCAGCGTCCACCAAAAACCGACCTCTAGGGCCGGTGGAACGATCACGTTCCAGTGGGCTTGTGCAACCATTGCTGCGAAAGTTGAATACTACTGTATCGTTCCGGCTGTTCGTATCCCCGGTGTGTCTTACCGTCATCTCCAAGGTGGAGAGAACGGTCCTAGCACAATTGACTTACTTGATTATAGTAACAAACAATGTGTGTACGCTTGCCACTTATGAACGTAAAAACAGAAAGAGGTGAATTGGACTTATGTCTCGCCAGAGGTACCTAACCGATCTAGTCATATATAGACGGCATGGTGAAAGGTACACTTGTGGGGGTGGGGGTTGGGGTGGGGAAGGTCCGGTTAGAGCACATCGGTTGGTTTAATATAAACTATATCTGCCTCAGGCTGGCCAAAAATTATTGGTTTGCGAGAGGAAACTGCCTCGCGCGGGCTTCCGTCGCAGGAAAATGCCTACAACGCCATTGCGGAGGAAGAGAGAAGATAGGGGAGAGAGAGAGAGAGAGAGAGAGAGAGAGAGAAGCGTCCTACATTAACATGCTGGGGAAAATGGAAAACCCATACCAAATGGTGCCAATGATGATTGTATCCTTACCGTTTGCTTGTGAGAAAATATACAACGGTACAGGCTTCGCATGGAAAACGGCCGATAGGGAGAGAAACGGCCGACCATAGCGATGCGGGGGTGGGGTGGGGTGGGTGGAGGATGGGAACCCAATACCACTTTAGTGCCAAGGATGACTACGTCCTGCCGTTTGTTTGAAAGGAAATTTATGACGGTACCACACCGTGGCGCCTTGTGAGAAGGCAACCGGTGGGAAGCTGACTATAAAAGTGCGAGGAAAGGGTGGATGTAATCGCACCGTGTGTGTACAAACGGCTAGTGAGACATCCCACAGTAAAAGTAAGGAGCACGCACACACGCACGCACGCACGCACGCACGCACGCACGCACGCACGCACGCACGCACGCACGCACGCACGCACGCACGCACGCACGCACGCACGCACGCACGCACGCACACACACACACACACATTCATTAGGAATATAGGGTCGTTTCGACACACAGTGCCGGTTAATTGCTGACACCGTTTAAAATGCATAATATTATGTACAATATTGTCTTAAAGCCGAGGTTACATCCGACCTTACGGTATCACTTATGGCGGTACTTTATGTGTTACCAATAACGGTATACATAACCAATGCCCCTATGTGTGGTGCACCTATCAGTCATCAGTGCAATTTAAACGTCACCTCTTGTCTTTGCTCCGCTTTCTTGTGCTGTGAGTTGATGTACGTGTAGCTACCGCCTGGCGAATTACTGCAGGGTGCTGGCCGTAATGTTTCATACTCAAAACAGTGAAGAATAAAGCCAATTTCGGTGGCTAACAGGTCCTGATGCATGGCACATACTGGATAGTTCACGGTAGTACCGTTATACTGTTCGTGCTTTAAGAGTGACGGATATCGCCATTGTGTAGAGACGGTAAGTACATATTATATTGAATTATTTTCTCGGTACAAGACGATCCACGCCGCTTAGCTCTTACGGCACGTAAAGCAATGTCCTTGTCTGGATTACGGTCAAAACATGAATCTAATGACGCTGGATACGTCCATTGTTTTCTACCACCGTTTCTCTAGTGGCACGGCAAGTCTGGCTAGACATTAATAACGCCACCATTCTTACATACTAATTTGGTGGGTAATGACCACAAGTGTTACACCGCAGCGAATGCACCACTGGTGACGGTGGTGATTTAAGGAGCCTTCTTTTAATTTAGGTTATTACTCCTGTTGATCTATCAGGCGTGTACAGAAACTTGGCGCATTGCGGAACTCGGTTGTCCTGAGAGGGAAGCTGACTGTAATAAGCTGCATTGGCGTAGATTGCAGAACGTGAGCTCTACTCAGTAGGCTGATAGTGAGAATGCTCTCAATCGGACCGAGTCCACCTCCCTTCTATCTGAGTTTGTGTGTGTGCGTGTTGTACTATTTAAGGCGTTTATATGCAATATATCTGAGTTTGTGTGTGTTGTAATATTTGAGGCGTTTATATGCTAGTTCCCAATCATATCTGAGTTTGGATCTGAGAGCGCCTTTTATGCTCAGTGAGAGGCTCCGCCGGTGATCTCAGCTAATCAGAGTGTGTGTTGCTTGCTAGGCAAGGTAGCCGGAGAAACAATGCCTAGCTCTCTCAATCCTCGGCACACTCTTTGGGCGATCTCTAGGTTTAGTTGGATCTCCAAAAGAGTCCGTTTTCATTTTGCCATATCTTCGCCATATCAGAACCGATTTAATTTCTGTTCAGGGTTTTAAATTGTTCATTCAATTCTGATATTAACACATACACAAATCTTTGAAGACGGTCCCATATTACGGAGTAGCCATAATATGAGCGAGTATATAGATAAGTTGCCAGTCTCCACCGGCTAACGCGTCGATGTCTGTTTACCACTCATGACCGCGCATGCGCGTAGGGCGATCTCGCGGACTTATTTTATCTCATGCTGGAATGGACGTTTATTGGGGGTGGGGGGTGGGGTGGGGGCTTATGTGGCCAGTGGACGGGTAAGCATGGACCATCGCGGACCGGGCTTTTTTTACGCACCCGACGGTGATCCGTGCTACACCATCTCACATTAAAACTATCCGATATTTTGGTTTCAAGCGCCATTGTGGAATGATATTGACATTTTGAAATACCAACATTGTGCAACGCGGCTACCGATATCAACAACAATAGTTCTTTTGTATATTAGGCTTTCATAGAATGGCAACAAATGTCAATATATCATGCCACATTATTTGACGTAAACATGGCGTGCAGTTTCCAGAATGATTAGTTGTTGAGAATACAAAAGGATTAAACGAGACAACCAAATGCGGTAAAAAAAAGGATTTATTTATGTTTTTATTTAAGCTTTGGCGTTAGCCCTACATTGTGTACAAGTAATGTTGTGTTTTGTGTGGCTCATTACAATGAAGCTCATCCTTTCATAGTCCTATTACTATGGCGAAAATTGCCAAAATGTATGGCATTTGTTTGTCATTTTGCGCTATGGAATGAAAAAATATGTTAATTAATCATCGTCCTTGTGATTATATCAGTTTGATCATCAGGGGACCGGTTCTACTTCAATAAGAAGAAGAATTCATTACATTTTCATCAATTTATTGACCAAATCAACATTCCCAGCAAGATCAAAAGTAGCCATATATCCTTTTTCTCAATCTAATATCTGTTTAATCATTCTACTCTTTCTAAATATTTTATTTCTTTTCATACTTGTCAGATCAGAATCACGACACCAGTTTTCGTTCAACCATAGTGTCCTTTGGAACTAAGTTACCATAGCAACACAGCAACTTCAGTGGAAAATTCACTCCATGGTATCTTCTTCTTCTTAATAAAAAAATAAATGTAATAATATTCAAATATCCTTGTAATCTCAGATTTTCCGACAGAATTTGTTTAACCAAAATTTGTAACCAGTTTTCGTCAAATCACTAACACTGTACATTAGTTGTCAGTTTGTGTTATCTCCATGTAACTCATTTCCCTTCTGTCAGTGAAAGTCCTCATCAGGACTGGGTTACACACCAACAAAGCCAAACATCCAATTGGACTACATCTGTACACCCAAGCTGTTATCTGTTCCCAGTTTGCATCCCAATTCCCTATATACATTCTGCATTATATCCCAAACCCACACAGTCTGTATACCCAGTCTTGTTATTCAAGAAACTAACACACATCATGCCAGGGTATTGCCGTGACTGCAATCAGAGGAGCATATTTGTTGAAAACAGACAGTGTGATGATATGTTATGTAAAAAGTGTAACAGTATCAGGTTTGACAAAGTTGAACCTAACCAACTACCAGCGAATCCACCCATCACAGCTACGAAAATGCAGCTCCCAAATGGTAATCCAACTATGACCTATCCGACACCCAGTGGTAAAAATTACAACTCAGGAGTGCAGCCAGTTGCTGACAACTCAGCAGTGCAGACAGCCCAATTACCAAACCAAAGTCAAGTAAATCCAAGCCCACTTGACATACGTATGGGCAATCAAATTCGCAGTGGCCACAAAGAGCGATCAGAAGTTCAATCAGCCCAGGTAACAGGATCCACTGTGAACACGGGTCCCAACCCCTCACCTGGGGTTGAGGTAGGTAACCAAGTCACACATCCTGCTAGATGTATTTGTATGGAGGAGAATAATAGGTACATGCTACAGTGTTCTGACTGTAAGAAATGGTATGCTTGTACACTACTACTACCACCATACATGCTTAACACACTAACATCAACACGCCGCAGGTATACATGCTCCGACTGCATCAAACTCACCAAACATATCATGGATATTTTGGCATGGCATCTGAACAACCAGCAGGTAGAGTATGAGGTTAATATATCCACAAAGTCACAGGGACAAGATAACGCAGAACCAACTGCAGAAAATGATTCATTCCTACTGGTCTCTGAATGTGGTGAGTCTTCAACAGGGGTACGTGACCAGAGCAACGTCCATGAGCCGAATGACGACACCAACACACACAAGTTTTCAACAGGTGAAATAACATCCACAACACCCTCAGCCTCTGCCAAATGTGATGAAACTTCAGTCCTACTAAGGACACTAATTAAACAGATCAATGAAATTAGAGAGGACAGTCTGTTCTGCAATCGCAGGTCCGTGAGCTGCAATCAGACAGGCCATGTGAACACCCGAATAGCAACCACTTACAGACAAACAGAAATACACAATATCAGAACACCAACCATCATAATCACCTCACTGTATCACGCAAACCAGTCAGGCCACAAGCATACACTTACCGAAGCTTGAGTGAGTCTCAGGGGCGAGTTGGCGTACTCCAGGCTCTCCCAGGTAAGCACAAATACAACGTGGTAGTCGCAGGTGCATCACATAGCCACAGACATAACACTAACCAGAGCAGCTCAATTAATGAAAGCAACAGTCACAATCCACGCAAACATAAACTACAGTCAGATAACCCTCAAAACCTCAATTCATACAAACACCCCACCTCTGCACACAAACAACGTCACCCAAGCAACATGCCTTCACCACAACAGCACAGTGGACATTCCAACACTACACACAAGACTAATGTACTGTTAATTGGAAGCTCAACATTCAAAAAGCTGAGCGGGCGATACATGCCATCCGATGATACCGACATCAAAATTAGGTCTTTCAGCAGTGCGTGTATAAGTGAAATAACCTACCAAATCGAGAAATCGGTAGAGAACGAACAGTACGATGGAATTGTAGTACACGTAGGTACAAATGATATCGGCCGTAAGAGTCTTGACACAATGACAGAGGGCTATACAACACTCGTACAGATGATCCAGCGCCAGTCACCTGAAACACAGGTATTTGTATCATCCCTGCTTCCACGCCAAAACGAACCACACGAAAATGACCAGGTCTGTGAGTTCATTACTCGATTATAATCCCTGGCTGCATGGCTCACCGTAACATTCATTAACCACTCTTATTTATTTGCCAGCGAAGAGGGCCAAGTGTACGGTGATTTATTCTGGGACAATGTCCACCCCAACAAATCAGGAATTAATCATTTATTCAGCAACATCCAAGACTCCTTAAATTATTACCTGTTACAGGATTTTCGAAATGGAAGGATGGAGGTGCTAGATTTACAATCCTGCAGCCTATCAGGTAAATTACCAGTCACATATAAACACTCAGCTTTCGACCAACTCATAGTATTACCAAAGTTCACAAAAAATCTAGTCATCTGCAAACCCAAAAACACAGTAAATGCAGCCTTAGTAAAACGTTTTTCACCCTTAGCAGATGAACTGACACACTCTACAGAAACGGAACTGTTGGAGTATAACAGGATATATAAAAATGAACATACACACAACGGAAGGCTACTTCTAAACGTCACAAATCAAATATGAACAAACCAATGCCTCAGCCAAATCAAAATCTCCAAAAAGAAGACAATACTGGAAGGAGCAGTACTAGTAGATATATATTATCGGGGAAGACATCCACTGCACAGAAAACCTTATCTACAAACATATGCATCTATACCAATGCAGATAGTCTGCTAAATTAAGGAAATGAACTCGAAGCAATAGTCTATGAAACCTCTCCAGCCGTTATGTGTATCACTGAAGTACTCACGAAATACCAAGCTGCCAGCACAAGCATCAAATTAAGCGAACTGCAACTAGATAACTATGATTTATTTCTTAATAATAACCCAGCTAGGGGAGTTGCCATCTACAGCCACAAACTACTACACGCCCAACCCTGTCAGACACTAAGTAGCGATTCTTTCAAGGAGTCAGTTTGGTGTACATAGACTGCCCAGAATAAAGAAAATGTTTTAGTAGGATGTATCTATAGGAGTCCCAATAGTGATAGAGATAATAATTTAAATCTCCTGACCCTAATAAACAACACTAGTAAACTAAAACCAGACCACATTTTGATTACAGGAGACTTTAACTTCCCAGATATCAACTGGTCTTCTGGTCTCTCGTGCACTCACGATAGTGACAACTTTATCAATACCATAAGAAACACTTTTCTCCACCAGTTTGTATTAAAACCAACATGACACACGATAAACCAGAAATCACATATCTTAGATCTCATTTTCGGAAACAGTACAAACATTATCAATGACATATTTCATCTAGCCCCGTTAGGAAAAGGCAATGACGAAGTCTTACAAATAAACCTTAAGCCCTATATATTTAATGTTTCAACTGAATCATATTTGTCCAAACCTTTGCTGACTAAAGGTAGGTACAACGGCATGCGGAGGGAAGTTAGCAATATTGACTGGACAAGCACGCAGGAGCTTCATACACCAGAAACATGGAACCTTATTTACAACATCTTAGCCACAATGCTAAATCAACACATTCCAAAAACAAACAAGTCGAGTAAACAGAAACACCTATGGCTTATTTCCAATGCCACACACACCCTTAAAGCAAAAAACAAACTGTACAAAAATACAAGAAAACAGAGTTCTGATAATTATAACCAATATAAAATGGCAAGGAATACTTCTATATCATGTATCAAACAAGTCAAACGGTCATTCGAACGAAATATAGCAACATAATGCAAGAAAACCCCCAAGTCCTTTTGGAAATATGTCGAAAGCAAAACGACTCTCAATGAAACAGTAGGCCAACTTAAATATTCACACGATGAAGTGTGTACAAATGATACAGAAAAGGCAGAAGTTTTGAACATCTATTTTGCAAGCGTATTTACAGAAGAGAACGTAAATACAATGCCAGAAAATATGCCCAATATCACAAACATTGTTTTACCAGACATTTCTATAAGCCCAGAGCCTATTGAACCAAACTTAAAAAAATAAACTCAAATAAAAGTCATGGACCAGAAGGCATACCCATACGAATTTTGATTGAACTAGCAAAACAGATCAGTGTACCCCTAGGCATCCTATTTAACACATCTTTAGAGGAAGCCATAATACCTGAGATTTGGAAAATGGCTACTGTCTGTCCGATTTATAAGAAAGGCCCAAAAAGTAATCCAATCAACTACAGACCCATCAGTCTAACTTGCTCACTTTGCACACTTTTAGAAACATGTGTACGTGATGAAATAATGAATCCCATGGAAACAAACAACCTTTTCACCAGCTGTCAACATGGCTTCAGACATAACAGATCATGCAAAACACAGTTACTGGAGTACATGGAAACCATAACATCCAAACTAGATATAAACAAACCTATAGACGCAATATACTTAGATTTTTCCAAAGCTGTCGATACAGTACCACACAAAAGACTTCTGAAGAAAATGAGAATGTACGGTCTAGGAGAGCAACTAATTAACTGGACTGAAGCATTTCTAACCGATAGAAAACAGTGTGTACAGATCAACGAAGCAACATCCGACTGGACAGCCGCCACGAGTGGCGTGCCTCAAGGCAGTGTTTTGGGGCCTACACTTATCCTTCTGTATATAAACGATCTACGCGATTCCGTAACCTGCCCTTGTAAGATCTTTGCAGATGATACACAACTGTTTGGAAACCCTAACACCATGCACCTTCAAGACAATATAGATAATGTATGTAATTGGTCTCAGATTTAGCAGCTAGACTTTAATACAGACAAAACACATGTAATACACTTTAGTTCAAATAATCCTAGGACCAAGTATTATATGACAGACACTACATGCCAGTCACATACCATTGAAATCATACCGTCCACAAGTGAAAAAGATATTGGCGTACACATAGATGAAAATTTCTCCTTCGATACCCATATAAATGCAATTGCATCAAAGGGTAACAGCATAGTTGGTCTAATTAACAGAACCTTCAATTACATAGATGTAAACACCCCTACCCTGTTATTCAAATCACTAGTCCGACCAATTTTGGAATGCTGTAACTGCATATGGTCTCCTCGTTTTAAAAGACATTCTTGTATAATCGAAAGGGTCCAGCGCAAAGCCACTAAACTTGTTCCCCATTTGAGAAACTACTGCTACACAGACAGGTTCAAGGCTTTGAACCTCATGTCACTAAAATACAGAAGGCCTAGAGGAGATTTAATCGAAACATACAAATTTATCCATGATGATTACAACATTGCCAAAAACACATTCTTTGACCGATCAAGTAACACACGTGCTAGAGGTCACACATTCAAGCCCAACACCAAACGCAGCATAAACGAAATTCGTAGGCATTTTTTCCCAAACCGAATTATTAACACATGGAACTCACTCCCTTCTTTTGTGGTCGAGGCACTAACGCTCAGCGTGTCTACATCAACACTAGATATGCACCTAAATGGCATAATATACGCTCATGACATAACCAACTAACAGATATATAATAATAAGACAATCTAGAAATATACCCAAATTCTAGGCGCAGAAGGGTGTAACCATGAGCATAGGTGGCACACCGCAGCTGACGCGGGGATAACCCATCTACCCCACAGTACCTCCGAAAGTCAACCAGGGTCCTGATTACTGTCAATGAATAATGTCAACCAAACAAATAAACAACTGTAACTAAACAAAGTACAAGCACTAGTAATATAATACTAACACAACTCCAGAGGCAATAACAAGCCAAACCCTTAGGCCTCGTAAAATAATAATGATGATGATGATGATGATGATGATGATGATGATGATGATGATGATACTCTGCCTGTCTGTCTGTCCGTCCGTCCATCCATCCGTCCGTCCGTCCGTCCGTCCGTCTGCCCGCCCGCCCGTCCATCCGGGTGGACTGACGGATGGATGGCTGGCTGGCTGGCTGGTTGGCTGGCTGGATGGCTGTCTGTCTTTAAGCTGGAAATAACGCATTGACCCAGGACTTTTAAAAATGTCTTTAACAAAGCTTGTTCTATTAGGACCAAGTTTAGTTTTACTTAGGTTGGTTCCCCTTTGAGATTAGTTGGGATAAAGTCTACTAAACAGTAGGTCGCTTCAACAGGTGAAGGCTGGGATTAATCCTACATGATTGAGAAATGTCACGCACGAATGCACTATGTTGCTGTCTGTCTGTCCGTCCGCCCTTTCATCCGTCCACCCATCCGTCCGGTATGTCGATAGAGCAGTCAGTTATTTGGTGTATATGTCGGTCAGTCTTCTACGCCGCATCGTCTGTCAGTTCTCTTTCTCTCTCTCTCTGTCTCTCTCTCTCTCTCTCTCTCTCTCTCTCTCTCTCTCTCTCTCTCTCTCTCTCTTCCACTCTCTCCCTTACTCTCCCTCTCCTCTTTCTCGTCTTCCCCCAACTCTCGCTCCGCCCCGCCACCTATCTCCCCTTTCCCTCTCCCACATCTCTCTCTCTCCCTCCCCCTCCCTCTCTCTCTCTCTCTCTCTCTCTCTCTCTCTCTCTCTCTTTCTCTCTATCTCTCTTTCTCTCTCTCTCTCTTTCTCTCTCTCTCTGGCTGTCTCTCTCTCTCTCTCTCTCTCTCTCTCTCTCTCTCTCTCTCTCTCTCTCTCTCGCTCTCTCTCTCTCTTCCTCTCTCTCCTTCGCTATCTTTCGCTATCTTTCGCTTTAGACCTTCGCTATATCTAACCAGAAGTTAGTCGCGTAGGCTAATAAGTTCTGATACAGATTTCTCAAGATAAATCTGGTCTCCCGAACTAGGGATAGACTCATGGTAATATTAGTTTTCTTAAGCATCTGTTTAGCTGTTAACGTATCAGTTGCACCTAGCGCGCATAGACATCGTATCATTACAATGTTACATTAGATTCCACGAATAATTAATCCACGCTGCGATTAGCTGGGAGAACGCCGACACTGGACTTGTACTGCGAATAAATACACTCAAACTTGTGTATAACCGACCCAAGGTTTGGGGGTAGATAATGTTGATTCTTTAAGACGGGTGATCCGAAGACTATCCCCAATTGTCCCAACCGATCCAGCGATCACATGCCGTCACACTTAACTAAATGACGTGTATGGTGACGTCATACTCATGCCGTTTTGAATGTCTCATATAGTCCATCTTAAACGCTTAATAGTTCGACACGTTATACGAATTATATGTTTTTGCTATGCAATTAACACGCAGTTGAACATTTTGAAAATATAGGCAGCAACAGCACCACGTCAAATTAGTTCAACAGCTTACCTGTATAGTTTTCT